>JAUBOD010000213.1:277739-288873 GCA_032353885.1 Nothura maculosa | reverse complement strand
GAAAATAGAGCTTATAAGGTTGTATGGCATTTGACCTCATTTGTGTCTTAATCTCGCTCTTGGGATCGTATCGAAACCTTCCCCCACAGTGGATCGGGACAACAGAAAAGAAGTTATTCCTCGCACAGAGATGGAACTTCCTGTGTTTCAACTTGTACCCGTTTCCCCTTGTCCTATCCCCTTGTCTACCACCAAGAGGAGTCTTGTTACTATTGACACATTTTCTGTAACAGATGTTCTTCTATATTAACTTCTTCTTCTATATTAACTAGATCTAGACTAAAAACTTGTAATTCAAATATTACTTCATTTGCACTAGCAATGGATTTTGTTTTTACATAGAAATATGTTTCTTGTTTTGCCTACAACAAGATTTTGAGTACAGCACTTCACCCCTGTGAAGTTTTGTTTACATCACATGAGGCTAAGCAATTCCATATCCATTTCCAGTAGGACTATCCTCAATGCTCATTAATGTCCAAAAACTTGATTGATTTCCTCACTAATGATCACATAAGCTGAATCAAATTTTAATGATCAGATCTCCACTGACTTTAAATGAAATGTTAATATCTATGCTCTATACACAGTTAGTTGAGATGAATCACTACCAAAGATTTCCAAGAGTAATAGATATATTTCTGTTTATAGTTAAAAATGAAAAATCAGTCAGTGAATACAATAAGAGAAATTTCTTTTTTAAGAATAAATAAATAAAAATAAAGTTGACAAGTTTTTTTTGTCTTTCATGTAACAGACATAAATAATTAAACATAATTCTGTTGCAAGTAACTATTTTTGTGTATATCATTTAGAGAATTAGATATGACTGTTGGAGTGATTAGAAGACGGAAGGTTCTAAACTTTAAAACAGAAAAACTAGTAAAATTAAAAAAAAATAAAACCTCTAAAATAAAACTTTATAAAAACAATTCTTTAACAGCATATTTTGTGTTAATGGTTAGCTCATGTACATTATGAATATACAATATCAATTGATCACAATGATATATAATAGTATAGAGCTTCTGGCATGCCATTAACACTGATGCTTGCTGTAGTTACTTACAGAGGTCAAGGCTTGAGAGATTACTGAGGAGAGAAATTGGGCTTGTTTTCTTTTTTTTTTCTTTTTATCTTTCCTCTTCATCTGCTGCTTTTATGCTCCTTATCCCTGCTGAAAGTGGGTTCTTATCCACTTCTGATATGATTTGTTGCTGCTTTTGCCTGCAATCATTCTGATGTATTCTGCAGGAGGATCAGTCAATTCACACTCCCTTGTACTTATCCTAGTCTTTGTTCTTCATCTTGAAAATTTTTGTTACTGATGTCAGTCCACTTTTTTTTTTTTCATGCCACTGAACTGCAATTACACAAGGCTTCATTTGCCTGTTGGCAACAACATTGCTCATATATTTATATAAAATGCTTAGATATTACTCATAGTTTAATGAAATGCTATATTCTATTGTCATTTCCAACAGTTTAGCATACTTATATTCAGGTTCAATATGCAGAGTAATATTGATATATCCTTGTTAATGCAGAGAGTAGAAGTTCCATTAACTACTCTGACTAGAAATTTAAAATATTTGTTTTTCAGGAAAAAAAAAAGGAGGTATTTTTCATAATCTGTGTCTCAGCTTTCTTGGAGAGAGTGTAGGTTGCTTTTTATTTTCTTTCTGCTACAAAGTTCACCTGATTAAGCAAATCCCAGATGAACTGTCTTATGAAAAATGGCTGTCTCTGTAACTGTATATTTAGCTCTCTTGTGATATGTAGAAAGCATATTGGTGGTTTTGGAAACATCTCTTGATTGCTTCCAACAGTGAAGAAAAAGTTATTGAATTTGCAGCACTGCTTATGATGGAGATGTGATTGATGAGAAGCAGATGCAAAGAGCTTAATATAGGTCTGTTTGACAAATAGGATCTCATTTTTTTCTCGCCTGCTGAAATGCACAGAATTCAAAAATCATTTTCTTTTTCTCGATTTTAATATGTTCAGGAGAAATACTACTGAACTCTTTTTTTAAATATTTCAAAAGTTTATTCAATGATATCCCATAATATTAAAATTCCTGATTCATTCTGAACTTTTCTACAAAGTATCTTATTTTAGACATATACTGGTATTCTGAATGGAATTCCATTCAAATCTTTAATTTGTTTTTGAAAGTTTTACATATATCTATATATTCATATGCATAATCTAGAACAAAAATTTTGTAAAGTGTTGTAAGTAGTAATCCTCAATAACTTAAAGCAGTCCTGCCCCATATGAGAGACCTAATGATAAATTTATCGTCTTTAAGATCAGTAATGCATTCAAGGACTGTTTTTAACTGAAGCATGGATTCAGTAGCTCTTCACTGGAATTTTATGTGGTAGCTGATTTCTGAAATAGTGTACTGAATCCACTTGTGTTAGTCTGATTTTTCTTCATCAGGGCTAAACTTTTTGGTATTCAAGTCAGTTGCACAAATCCTATTTGATTCAGTTCTATTAAAAACAGATTGTTTGCTTGGTAGTCCACTACAGTAGATTTTCTTTTCTTTTCAGTCCAGGGATACAGCATTATTCTGCCTATTTTATATTTTGAAAGAAGAATTAAATTTTGTATTCACATTCGTAGTAAACTCGTCTAAATAGTGTGACCACAGCAAACTTGAATAGAAATCTTACACAATAAGTTTTAATGCCTAATATAACATTTTACTTCTATTTAGTTACATTCTGTTTAAGATTGATTTGATGCAAGATTCCATGCGTACTGAGTTTATTAACTTAAATGAGTTTATTAACTTAAATAAGCTTATTAAGTTAAATGAACTTTGGACCTAGCTTTAAGAAACAGTACACAGAATAAGAAATACATATATATAATTAAAAATTATATATAGATGATAGATGATCTTGCAGCACAAAGGCCTTAATCTCTGTTATTTCCTCTCATATTCTGTGATGTTTAATGCAATTATATGTTACAACTTTATATATTAAAATAAAAATAATTTCTCAGTTAAAATTGTGTTCTAAAGTGACTTTCAGTTAGTTCCAAGTACCTTTATATTAATCATATGTAGTACACTACATAACTGAAATAAACTGAAACCAAAACATTTTAAAGCTTCCAGAAGAAAAAAAAAATCTAATCATATTGTCATTCGTAAAAATCACCTTTCTCAAGTTCATTCACAATATTTTTAATTAAATTATCCTATATAAAATACATCATAGCAATTTTCTCTGTTCATCATAAAAGCCAAGAGACTTTACAGTCTTTTTATGAGGACTGCTATGAATAATATTGTTAAAAGATGATTGTGTTTGCTGACATAACAAAATCAGTTAGCAAAAAATATATTTTAAAATGCTTTTGTTATGATATTGCAAATAATTACTCTTTCTTACACTCTTTAGTAATCTATAGGAAGATTAAACACTGTAAAGGCAGAATTATGTCTTAATACGTATTATGATTGGAAATTAAGAGCGTATTCTGCATATGCAAAAAACATTTTAATTTGAGCCAAAGAAAGCAATATATACTGTATAAGGCTGGTTTGCTTATGGGAGCCCTGTAGGTCTTTCCATAAATTATATCTCTTGACAGCTTCTTCAGGCAAGTCATATATGTAGCTTAGGTCTTGACAAAGATTAAATCAAAATGATTAATGCATCCTTCTTTAGCAAAGCTCTAAATATAACTCAAAGTACAAGAAAATTCTGACTACAGACAAAAAGCAATAGGTTTACAATGGCAATTGACACTGAAGTTAATTTACTTTTAAGACTTGCTTGTTACTGTTCACATGTCTACATAAAAAAAGAAAGTGCTACAAAGACTTCTCCTTAGGAAAAACAAAATATATATATAGTACTCTTTCTTTTACCTTGATTCATGGAATATTCTCCTTGTTCTGATTTGCCCAACATTCATACAGTTTTCTTATTTATCTGATTCATTGAAAATCATAAATCCATCAATTCTCTACAAGAAAATAGGATCTCTTGCTTATCTCTGTCATTATTATAATGATGAATACAACAGAAGGTAAATTCATAAATTTATCTAAGTTATAGGAATGGGACTTCATAGTTTCATTGGACTGCAGTCTGGCAACATTGTTATTAAATTTATCCATTGTCACTAGGATTTTGCCATTGTTAGGAAAAGCCTGCAGGTACTGTGCTGATCTGACAGCACAGGACGGTGTCAAGACTTTTCTGTCTGAGGTTTTCTCAGTGTCAGATGGTTTTAGCCTTATTTAGTGGTGAAGCAACTCTTCTCTGACCTGTTTTAACATTGGCTCTGTGACTGCTCACAAAGCTTGGTGGCCATCCTGTAACAAACAATAGACCTTTGTGCCAAGTGAGGCTAGAGGAGGGTGTTGTGCAGATGTCACGGCTTAACTGGGATTTGTTGCTATCCTAAGCAGTCTACACTGTAAGTAACAGATGGAGGCCCTATGGAAGCCCCAAAATACAAACTTTCTGTTCCAAAAGACCTCTTGCTCCAACCTCATCAGAGCCTTCAAAGTCATAAAACCAATCACCTATTTGAATGCAGGTGGGACAACCAATGATGGTAAAATTGCCCTCTGCCCTCATTCCTTTAATTTTGTCTAAACCTTGAGGACTATGTGTTTTGGAAGCTCCTGATGCTAATGGGAAAACACACTGCACATGAGATGCATCCTAATTTGGAAGGCAGCTAAAAGTCAACAAGAGTTTGATGGTCTAAGAAGTGGAGCAGACCCTGTGCAATGTGTTCTATTCCTATTTAAGAATAATAGAGGAAAGGCTAATATTTTTGAAATATTGAATTGCAAAAATAGTGAAGACATTGTCAGCAGCCAGAAGAGCTAATTATAGAAATATATGCTGTGTAAAATGTTATCCACCTAAAAAAAATAACAATATATTACAGATCAGAGGGTGATAACAAAACACACCTGACCTGTCATAAGCTAAAGAGATATATATGATCTGGAATAGAGTTGGTATGGAGCAGACAACGTCTGATCCAAAATAAAACCAGTACTTGCAGAATCTCAATATGTGAGCACATGTAACTCAGTAGAATGAGTTTATACTAACTCTGAGCCTTGTGTCATGTGGCCTTGACATGTGCATTGTTAGCAGGCTTTTTGCATAATCTTTTCTCTTTGCAGAATGAAGATTATGTCATCTGATCAACAGGAACAATTAAGTTTCAGTAGGAGTTATGATTCAGAGACACAGATTTACTCGAGGAATTGAGAGGACTCATAAGACTTCCCATACCTCAGCTCTTCACCTCCTCTTTTAGACCATTAGTTCTCCCACTGCATGAAGACTTTCTATTCCACCTCACCGCACTATAACCCATCTTATCCCATGCCATCTCATCCCATGTCATTCCATGTCAACTATTGTGTAATAGCTGCATCTGGTCTTGCTTTCCAGGTTGATACCCACAGTGAATTGTGTGTGTAATCATGATAGCTGATAACTTCATAAAACTAGAGTAATACACAGTTTCTAAGACACATTACCTAATGAGTGCATGCTGTGAGAATAAAAATAATGTAGGAGAAATCTTTTCACTTTGGAATAGATGTAAGACCCTTCCCTTCCAATTACTATTGATTTGACAGTTTGCTTTGTATCAGATTAACCAGGTCACCTTTAGGTGACATTTAATCAATGGATCTACACTCAAGTAGTAGCTCAGTGCTACATACAGATAACTGACATGTCAGGTCTACTGCACATATCCAGACTTTTGCTAGAATGTTTTCATAAACAAATACTATTGTGAGAGAATTGCTTGAGAAAGGGGAAATTAGAGAAAAAAATGGGGCCTAACAGAACTCATGGCACTACAGAGTCTTGCTTAAGGTGAGAGGGCATTACGACTTCCAGGATGGTTGGTATGTAGAGAACCTACTTCTCCACTATTCCCTTGCCAACACAAACTGCTCTCCTAGCACACACTAATGAAGAGTAAATGAAGAGTGGAGCAGAATGGAGACATCATTGCCAAACTGTTGACTTGCCTGCCAAGGTGGTAATCTGTTGGTGCCTGCAGCTGGTGAGTGAGTGGAGGATGGAGCAGAGAGAAGACATCACGGCCAAACTCTGTTGTACTCCCTGCAGGGGTGGCAACCTGGTCACAGTATGATAAGCTATCTGGTGCTGGGCCAACAAAGGTGTCAGATCAGTCCCTTCTGATAGTCTTTGCACAAACTTCTCTACATTCTAATCTCATTATAATTCCAATACACAACCCCATCCTAGAAGTTACTTGCTTCCAAGGAATGACTGCTCATTGCTGAGCATTCTGTTTAGATTTTCAATTAACTCAGGAGACTTTTAAACCAATCAACAATGAAAGTATATATGACTAGATGGGGTTGGACTAGATGACCTCTAAGGTCCCTTCCAACCTTAAGCATTCTATGATTCTATGACTAGAGTCACTCAAGCTTCGCCTAGATGTAAAAGAAAATATATAAAAGGCAAACTAATGAGGGAAGTGGGTAGGAAGAAGGAAAGGGAGGAAGAAGGAAGGAAAGGAGAAGGAAAGAAAGAAGGAGGAATGATGAAAGAAAGAATGAAGGAAGAAGAGAGAGGGAAGACTCCATTGTAACTTCTGGATCAGTCAACAGGCTGAATCCCTTTGCTCTCAGGACACTGCCTGAGGAGACTCTCCAAATATGAGAGTCCTCTCCCATCTTCTGGGGTGAGTGATGATTAAGAATTTGTACGCTAGGCACCTGCTAAGAACCCCCCACTGTAGTAGAGAATTTCTTATACTGACATCCAAAACCTGTTCTCTAAATGCTGCATTTAAATAAATTGTGCTATTTGTGAAATCTGCTACTTGTTTTGAAGGCGATCAGACCTACGGTTGACAGGCTACTCGTTAATCTGATACTGCCAGAATCAGACCTATGGCTGATCATACTATCTGCAAAGTCAACTACTTGCTTGGAAGGCGATCGTACCTACAGTCAGCAGGCTGTTCGTGAACCCAGTATTGCCAGAGTCGGGTCTATAGTTACCACAGTATTTGGTAACTATTAAGAGATGAGTCCAGCCACCTCCAGTCTCTTTAACCTTTAAGGATTGGCTAGAATTCAAGGGGATTCTTCTCTTATCAAATTTGTACCATGTGCCTCCTCCCTCATCAAACTGCAATAACTATGGAAACCAGAAAGTTAGACGAAGGAATAGAGCACATTGATGTGATTAATTCTTAAAAACATGGGGACAATATCAATACAATAAAGTAGATGCATTTTTATAATAAATATTGCCATGTGTTGCTTCTTTAGTAAAACAAAACTGATTTTTCAAAGCTCTTTATCATTATGCTTCTTGCAAAATGAAATGTTAATATTCAGTTGGAAAAGTGGGAGGTGTTGCTTGAATGGAGTGGTTAAATAAAAATTGACAAAGAGTGTGCATCATCTTAACTACTTCTCTGCAGCTAGAGTTAGATAAATCATTACTTCAGAATATTAAAGGTGAAACATTACACTTCATACCCGTCGTTAATGAATCTTGTGGAGAACACACACACGATTCATACCGTAGTATTTTGAGACCAGATTTCTCATTACCTTGAACCAACTTTCTCATTACTCGGAATATTATTGGTAATGCAAATGAAAATTTACATTGATTATAGAATATTTGTGTACTCTTGTAAACAACATTTTTCTTACTCTGTCTCCTGGTGAGTTTAATTTTGAAAGACAACATTTATATGAAGTCATAATGCATCTATTCAGAAAAGTGGATACTTAATATACTGAATATATGAATTGGAAGTTTTTGCTTATAACTTTAAAAGCCACTAATAAATAACCTGAGTTAGATTTTCTATTGATTTTCCTCCATAGCTGCAAAGAAATCTTCTGAAAGGACCAAAATGATTTTCATTTAGTATTCTGATGTAATTTATAGAACTACCAGAATAGATTGTTTTTGGAACTGTTTTTTTGCAACTATTCTGAGTAATACATATTTATTTCATGTTAAGCATGTAATAATAAGATACCTCAAAAAGTAACCTCAAAAATTGGTAATTTAATAATTACCAATTTTCTTTGTTTAGTGCAGGCATCATATTTAATAGAGATAAGCCTTGCAAGTTCAAATGATCCAACATAAACCTGGCATTTTGGAATGGGGAAAGAGGGTGTCACTGGTAATTTCAGAGGAAACTTTCTGCTTTTGAAAATCTGTAATGTGGAATGATTAGACTTATACAGAGTTCCAGACTTTTATCAGCTTAGAAAGTACTATATAAAACGACCTGACAGGTCCCAGAAGAACCTGTCCCAAGGAAAGGCAGAAGGATTAGCTCAGCTTGAGGAAGAAAGGTTGCCATGCATGTAAGGAATCCTTAATGCTTCCTTCTGCATCTGTCAGTGTTAAAATATTTTCTCTCCCGTAACAAAATATATGTCTGTGGCAGAATCTGCACATATGTTATGCCTGAGGCAAAGGACCCTGGCTTCAGGAGCAAATTTTCTTCTTTGAGGGCTGTAGGATTCAACCTAGGGACTGGAAGAATGTCCCCATCCTCTCCTCTATCCCTATCCCCACACACACATACATTTTTTTTTTACTTTTTTTTTAAATTTGAATTCTGAAGAGCTAAGAGGAAAGAGATTAGATCATTTAATGTACAAAGGAGAGGCTGTGAAAGCTGTAACTGCTTAGTCCAAGCAAGATAAGTCTCAGGAGGGTCTTATCATTGTGTGTAAATGCCTGATGGGGAGAAAAGGAAATGAAGCCAGAGTCTGCTCAGTAATATCTAGTGACAGAACAAGAATAAAAGACAAGAAAATCCTTTTAAAAATAAGAAAAAAAAAATTACTCTGTTGATGACCAAACACTAGAGCAGATTGCCCAGGAAGGCTATGGAGTCTCCATCCTGGGAGATGCTCAGAAGCCAACCAAAAGGGGAAAGAAATCAATAGGAAAATGAGATCTAGGGATAATAGGGAAGGAAATACAAGATGAAATGATAAGGGAAAGTAACATGGCAGAAAAGAATGTGACCAGATAAGGTAATCAAGTAATAAATAGATAAAGCTTTTTTTTTTATTAAAGAGCCAGAACATTCAGGGCTAGTTCAAAATTAATAGCTTGTACATCCTCTATAATGACATTATTAATATAAATGATGTAGCTGTCTGTATCTGTTTCATGAATCAGGAAGGGCTTGGGATAAAAAGAAGGATGGATGCTATGGTAATATAATTTTATCAAAAGTTAATATATGTTAAAAATTACTAGAAAATAATCTATAATCTTGTCTATTAACCAATCAAATATCAATAATGAAAAGATTCTCTCAGAAAAAGAAGAAGAAAATCCAATTTTTATTTATTAGGACTATGCAGTATTTGTTTACATTGGAATAAATGTTGTTTCATTTATGTAGTAGACAGAAAATTGTTTCTTCTATGCCACTAAATGGAATAGTAATTCCCTGTAGCAGTTGTGAACTATATATAGATAATAAAGAAATAAAACAACGCAAGACAATTGGCAGACCACTTCCACTTTTCACTTTGAAAATGGTGAATTTCTTTGAACTGGTAGGAGGATATAATGCACCTTGGAAAAGTTTAGCCTATGATACAATAATAAACCATTATATTTCAAGTAAAAATTAATGCATTAATGCTTTTTTTTTGTCTTACTCCAAATCCTTGTTAAGAACACTTGAAAAATCACTTCAAATAACCACATTTTTATTTCATAACTTTATATCATAACTCACAAAACATGTTTTTTTTGTCTTTTAAAGCCTTCAATTTATATGAAAAATTAGCTAAGGAATGACATATAATGTTGTCAAGTAAGTTTTTGTAAGGTATATCAATGCTACACTCAGTTAACATATTTTAATGTAAATTTGTTTTACTGCTAGTTCAGCTGCTTTTAAAACAGTTTACCTGAGTGACCTCTGTTTTTGCTAGTTGTACCATTTCTCATTAAAAACTTGGAAGAGCAGATAAGCAAAATATTGATGTAATTTACAAGTGAAACGACTGGGAGACACCAAAACTACATTTAGGACTCAGAAAACATGCAAAAATAAAGTTACACAATGATAAACATAGGCAGAAGAAAATTACACAATATTGAGCAAGATAAAGCAAATGATAATGTCAAATAAGAGATGTCACCAAAAAAGAAAACAAGCAAAAAAAAAATCAAAAGAAAAAAAAAGATAAAATTCAACAAACAATTAATTTGAGCTTGCATCTGTGTGTGCTTAATTGTGCTTGTATAATAGGATTATTTTCATTGTGAAAGTACATAAATAATTATTATTTTTGATTTTAGTGATGACAGAAGAGAAATAGTTATATAAATACCAATGTATCTACTATATGAACTGTATAGCTGTTCATAAATTACATAGTACAAAAAAAAGATCAGAGTAGTTGAGCTACATAATCACAAGAGAAGCAGGTTGTATTGCAAGTTTCCTTTTCTTTTCCCTCTCACCTTACTTCAGATGTAGCATAGTTGGCAAAACGTTTACTTCTAGATGTTCTCTTAAAAAAAGGGTTGGTAATTGGGAGGAATACAGAAAATTAATAACATTAGTGACTAGAAACTGAGCAAAACAAACAAACAAAAAACCTTTAGGTATGCTTCTTGTAGAATATGAAGCGTCTTCTGTGTCTTAGATCAACACAAGTGTTTTTATATGTACATATATGAAAGAACCATTCTATCAATAGTAGATGTATGTGAATGTCTTTCTAGCTTGAGAGAGTACCATATTCAAAGAATATGTAATATTTCTAAATTCTCTCACTACTAAACTAGGAAAGGTGGAGAGAGGGTTCTAGCAGGGCTTTAGCACACTTATTAGAGCATATTTCCATAAGTATAAGCAGCAGAGGTGTGACACAGATTAATTTTTCTTCCTAGAAGCTCATGAGCATCTGGTGATTTAACAAGATTAACTTAAAATTAAGAATTTTCAGGAAAATCTTTCAGTCTTAGGAAATTTTAAATAAAACTTAGTGAAGTTTGTGGGAATTTATCATGCTTTTTAGGGGCTTGATAAAGTAGAGAGCTTAGCTGAAGTAGATGATGTAGTATAGCAT
>JAUBOD010000213.1:230638-246873 GCA_032353885.1 Nothura maculosa | reverse complement strand
TGTTCAGTACTCAGAATAGAAGATTTTAAGTTGTTTTTTTCAGAATATCTCCGCAATAACTTAACTTTCTTAGAAACCATTATTACACAATCACTTGTAATTCAATAAGGCTGATTTGTCTAGTGTAAATGTCAAATCATATTCTGCTCTTTAGAGGAACCTTTAACTCTGGATCTACTAAAAAACAGTCTGCCGATTGTTAAAACAGAGAGAAAAAACATTACTCTCAAAAGAAATAAAGCATTTTTGTATGTCATTTAGAGGAACATACTGCAGAATAAACTTTGACATGTCTTTACTACTTAGTGTTTGAAAAAGTAAGGGAACTTTATTGAAAATGACACAGTCTTGATTAATTATTGATTTCATCAAGTATAACAGACTTACTGGACATATAGATGAATTACAAGTGTATTATAATGATATGTAATTGGTAATGTCCATACCCTCAGATGCCATAGGAACACTGCATTTGGAAGGAGAAAACTACATTCTTTTTGCTGCAGAAACTAATTAGCGCTAGAATAATTTCTTCAAAGAACTTTAAATTGCCATCTAAAACCATTTGACAACTCAGCTACACATGCTTATACTTTTCTTTTGAAATTTGTGTACACTGAGTCAGATTCTATAGCCCTCCCTGATTAATGTTCTGTAACTTGCTTTACTGTGAGATATGAATATTATTGTCTAAGTCTCTTAATTGACAGTGTGGTGGCTGACAATTAAAATACAGATATTCCGCACATGCAGGGAATGAGAAAATAAGCTCTTCATTCAACTAGCTAGATAAACAAAAAAATGAAATAATCCACCAGGAAAATAATATAAGTTAAAAACATTAATAAATACCATATTTAAAGTTACAACTGTTCATTCTGATCCCCCTCAAAATTTCAATAGACGAGGACACAATTTCAAAATTCTGCTTGTCATCTAGACACTATTTTGTTTTTTTTAGGCACTTTGTATTTCCATTTTCACTTTTACCTAAGCAGTTACAGTAAATTAAATTTGTTTTGAGTGTATGTGGAGGAGGAAACCTTCTAAAACTCTCAACCTGATGGTTTTTGCATTTTAATATAATCTAAACCAAGCTGCATGCAAATGATCAAAGTGCAAAAACATTGCTAGAAGCAATCTTCTATTTGTATTTCTCTTTCCACTTGAAATAAGTTATACTCTGCACCACAGTACAAAAAAGATTTTACAAGATTTTCAGCTTCATAAGGGATAGATTCTCCCAACAAATTAGAAAATACAGGCAAATAAGGACCACAGTAATAGAATATATAGGCACTTGGTGTCTAGTCTGCAGGGTTGAGATCTTTTGCTACATGGAATCATCCTCCAGTGCTACCCATGGGGTATGTCTAAAACCTAGCATGGTACAACAGAGATGCAAGCCAATTCACTCAGCTTCAAAGATGAGATTCAGCTCTCAAGGTTCTGTAATTCCTTGAAAGAACTGAGTAGAATTCATTTTGTTGTCTTAAAGTGTAATTTGTTTGTATCAGAATTGCAAAATAGTTAAAACATTTAGACAGGCAAGTAGACATATGCATTTATTTGCCATCTCAGGGAGTCAAATCGCTGTTTCTCATCTTTCAAAATAGAGGCCTAAGTATTAGTTATGAGAAACACAGGCTAGTTGGGAACAGTGACTGTGCTACTGTTTGTGCTGTGCCACAAAACAGTCAAGAGCAATTCTGATGAACCTGACATTTCTTATGCTGATCCGAGGAATCAGATGACCTGCTGCTGAGCAGATCTGGAAGTATGCATGCAGATCTGGAAATGCCTAGGAATTGTCTAGAGAATTTCAAAATCAAATAGATTTTGCTGGGAAATTGCAACTTTTTTAATAGTTCCACCTCACTGCTTCATACAGTTAAGAAGAGTTTTAGTGTACTGATACAAAAGGAGGATTTGTTATACTTTTTTTTTTTCCTCCATCAAGGTAAGGTTTGATTTCTTATATTCTGAGTAGCCATTAATGTTTCTGGAAAACTCACAAAACTGTGCCACAATATAAACTGAAATATGTTTAACTAAACAGCCATAGGCATAATAATAAAATAAGAGAAAGACTTTTCTTGAACAGAGCCAAGTGCAGGTAAATCAGTAAAGTAGCTTGGTTCAAAGTCAGCTCTTTGAGTTTCACTTCTTCCCTCATTTTCCTTATTGCAGGGTTGAAATGATTTACTGCAATTCTGGTAAAAGTTCATGACAGCTGCCACGCTACTCAGAAATTACTGCTTGGCATATTCAAGGTAGGTCAAAATTGTTCAAATCCACCTGTTCAAATGGAAAGCATGTCAGGGATGATTCTTATTCTCTATCACTCCTCCATGGGAACTTATAATCTGTGTCATAATATAAGTTTAGCTTGTATATTAATGTCTGATATGAAAAATGTCTTTTGAAGTTTAACAGCAGTAGGATATAATGCCAATGTAGGACCTCTCTGTGATGTGATGCAGAGGTATTATTAAATATGCATTTTTAATCAATGTCTCAATATTTTCCAGAAGGCTTGAAGGTTGTCCTTGCAATTTAATGACTTGAATTTGGCCAGGATGAATATCTGATGATTCTGAAAAAGTTTTAAATAATGTAGATATGGATAGGTAGGTATGGAATGATATTCACTTGAAATGATACATAATCTAGCCCAAAGTTGGTAGTTCACTTATATTTTACTTCTAATTCACAAGTTTATATTTATATGTCTATATGTATGTGTATATATATATATATATATGCTTAATACCATATCAAAATTTGCCTTTCCCATTTTTGATTCTAATAAGATATAGACTATAATAAGCTTCTAAGGTAATAAAGTTTACAAAGAGATGATTACATGTTTGTTTTTTTTTTCTTTTATCTATTTTTCTTTCCATTCCTATGGATGATCCACTCATATTTTTCTATTAGGGAAAGAAACTGGATATTTCTGACATTTTTTTCCCCAGTAACATTACTTAGTATATATTTTTCACATCTATCTTTAATAGTCACTTCTGTAAATGAAACAATCTCAGGTCCACCATTATTTTGTTGTTTACTTGCTTGTATTCTCTAATTCAGTAAATACTGGTGTTTATTAAGAAGGAACAACAAAAGTTCATTAGAAAGATATATTCTTCTAGAGAACAAGTTTTTAAAAAATAATTGCCCAAGAAGAAAAAGATATTTTCTGTTGTAATTTATCAGTCACTACTATATTTTGAGAGCTGAACTAGCTGTATGTTAATCAGACATCAGTATTTTAATTAAGGCTAGTTAATAATTAATGTAATATACAACTATACAACACATACGATCTTTAAAATATTTTAAAAATATTTAATATCAAAAGCCTGCATTTTTATTATAAGAAAGGAGAAGATATTTGTACAAAGCTAATTCTCTGATTTTTGTTGTTGTTGTTTGTTTCTTATCTATCTGATGATTTCTGGAATAGTACAGTGGCATTTTGTTTAGCTCACTGAAGTAAATTACATACATTTGGACTAGATGATCTCTAGAGGTCCATTCCAACCTTGAATATTCTATGATTCTATGATTTTACATGTCCAAATTCAGGTAAATTGAGTGGAATACAATTTATCTCTTAAAGAGATTTCAGAGACACAAGTAGTAGCAAAATAACTTATCATAACAGAGCTTCACATCTAGAGAAAACATGCAAACTATACTGAATTGCACTAGGTTGTAATATAACTATAATCTCTAAATACAAAGTTCATATCAGAGTTATAGGAATGCAGACTTTATGATCTCGATCCATGAGGTTTCTCATGGAGTTTACTGAATAGAATTAAGTAAAATCAAAAAGATCAAAAGCAATTATGCTTTTGAAATAAATGATATCTATGACTCCCTCTGCCACCAGAAGTGGTCAGGAAGAAAAATAAGAATTAAAGTACAGCAAAGAAAAAGAATATGTTTATGACCAGACTGGAAATGCAAAAATCTGTGTTTACTTTCTTACTGTGTCACAGACTTCTAACAGTGCCTTGAACAAATTAGATTATGCCAGACACAATCAAAGAAGTGAAGAACACCAAATGTTCAAATGTTTAAGTGCCACCCAGTCTTAGAGATGCCTTGTGGCCTTCTTTCACTATTGCAATGTTAATTAGTGATAAAAAGGGATAAACATATGAATCTTATAGAACTGTAGATATGTCCTGCAAAAGACATGTTTTCAAAACATGTTTGATATAAAAAAATACCAATACTAATAGCATTAGAATGATAATCTATGGCTGCTGTGCTAAAAACATTTTGGTTACATTTAGAAAGCATAGCAATTTTCAGACTAAGAACCATAGAATCATAGAATCCTTAAGGTTGGAAGGGACCTTTAGAGATCATTTAGTTTCAACCCCCCTACACACACAGGTTCACCTTGAGCATGTGGTATAGGATTGCATCTAAGTGGGTTTTGAAGATGTCCAGAGAAGGAGACTCCACAGCCTCCCTTGGCAACCTGTTTCAGTGCTCATCTGTCCCACACTTCCAGAGCTTGCCCAGGAGGATGTTGTGAAGGACAGTGTCAAAAGCCTTGCTGAAGTCCAGATGGATGATATCCACCACTCTGCCCTCATCTATCCAGCCAGACATTCCATCATAGAAGGCTATCAGGTTAGTCAATCATGCATTCTCCTTGGTGAACTCATGCTGACTATTCTGAGTACCCTCTTGTCCTCCATGCACTTTGAGACAACAGCCAGAATGAGCTACTCTATCACTTTCCCAGAGATGGAGGTGAGACTGACTAGCCTGTAGTTGCCTGGGTCCTCCTTCTTGCCCTTTCTGAAGACTGGTGTGACACTGGCTTTCTTCTAGTCCTCAGGCACCTCCCCCATCCTCCAAGACCTTTTGAATATGATGGTAAGTGGCTTAGCTATAACATCTACCAGCTCATGTAGAACTCTGGGGTGCATCTCAGCAGGGCCCATGGATTTGTTGGTATCAAGTTTCCCTAAGTGTTTTCTGACCCAATCTTCCTCTACTAGGGGCAACTCTTCTTCTCTCTAGACTTCTCTAGTCCCTAGGGTCTGGGATTCAGGGCTTCCAAGGGCAGCCCTGAAAATGAAACAAAGAAGGGATTGAGCAACTCTGCTTTTTCTGTGTTTTTCATAACCAGGGCACCCACCCCATTCACCAGCAAACCCACATTTTCCCTAATCATCCTTTGGCCATTTATATATTTGAAGAAGCTCTTCATATTATTTTTAATATCCCTTGCCAGATTTTGTTCCAAGCATACCTTAGCTTTCCTTATCACATCTCTGCATTCCCTGACAACGTTCATTTCTCCCACGGGGGTCTGTCCTTTCTTCCACATTCTGTATACTGCTTTCTTCTGCTTGAATTTTGCCAGGAGCGCTCTGTTCATCCATGCAGGCCTCTTGTCCCCCCCCAACCCCCCCGCCACATCTGACTTTTCGTCACAGGGATGCACTGATCTTGAGTGTGAAGGAAGTGCTGCTTGAAAACTAATCATCTTTCTTGGTCCCCCTTTCCTTCCATGGCCTTAGCCCATGGGACTCTTCCAGGGAGGTCCCTGAAGATGCCAAAATCAGTTCTCCTGAGGTCCATGGTTACAAGGCCACTTACAACCCTGTTTCCTCCTCTTTGGATTCTGAACTCCACCAACTCATGATCGCTGCAGTCAAGGCTACCCTCTACCTTCACATCTCCAATAAGTCTATTTGTTAGTACCAGATTCAGTAGCCCACCTCTCCTTATTGGCTCCTCCACAACCTCTGTCAAAAAGTTATTGTTAAAGGATGGCAGAAATCTCCAGGACTGTTTGTGCCTCACCATGCTGTCACTCCATCTGATATCAGAGTAGTTGAAGTCCCCCATGGGAACCCGGGCCTATGACCACGAGGCGACCTCCAGCTGCCTGTAGAAGGCCTCATCAATCGCCTCCTCATGTTCAGGTGGCCTGTAGCAGACACTAACCACAGTGTCTCCCATGTTAGCCTGCCCTTTAACCCTCACCTACATACTCTCAACTCGCTCATCATGTACTCCCAGGAAGAGCTCCATGTATTCTAGTTGCTCTCTGACAAAAAAAAGCCACTCCACCACTCGCCTTCCCAGACTATCCTTCTTAAAAAGCACATAGCCTTCCATGACAGGACAACTCCAGTCGTGTGAACTATCCCATCATGTCTCTAGTAATTTTAATGAGATCATGAGACAGGTCCACACATAGCTCTCCAGTTCGTCTTGTTTATTCCCCATGCTTTGTGCATTGGTGTACACGCATTTAAGGGAAGTAAGACTGAATTTTTCCTGGGAGGGATGAAAGAGGACTCTCTATAATCATATCCTATACTCACTTTGCCACAACCATGTTGCCACCACTGGCCTCCTTCTGACTTTTACTGCATAGTGTTTATGTCACACTCCTCTCCACCCTTCTTGCTTAGTTTAAATCCCTCCTAATGAGGTTGGCCAGACTTTTGGCAAAGACATTTTTTCATATCATACTTTTTTCAAGATAATGTGCACATTATTGTGAGCCAGTTAAAAATAATTACTTGATTTGATAGTATTTTATTTATAAGGCTTAACTGTGTTTACATAGTAATGAGGACAAGTTCATTACACCTCTGAGGTGGTTATTTATCCAGCAATAAATATGGGAAGTTCTGCAAAACATTGTAAATTGGCCATATTCTAAAGAGTCAATCTAAACTGTGTCTATGCTTTCTGGGAGTGTATTTTTAAAATATTTTAATATATTCATAATTGCTTGGGATGTACTGCTGCATTTCTGTCTTACACTTTCTGTACTTAAAAAAATATGTCTTTCTAAAATGATACAAAACTATGCTAATATAGTAAAGAATCATAAAATTATACTGTTCGCTTATACTTTCCATAATAAAATACACCCTCTTTGTTACATGATACTGTTGACTTGTTTTAAACTTCTAATCTCCCTTTTCATCTCCAATACTTTTTTTTTCCCTAAAAGTTTGATACCCCAGTCCTCATTCTTGCTTTTTTGTTCATTTTGTTAGTTCTGCTTCGTTGTTCTGTACTTCATTCAGGTTTCATTGTGAAACCTGATTATCCTTCTTGGAATCTGAGTAACAAATGTTTTGTCAGGCTACCTCTTCAGTTTACCAAGGTCTTTTAGACGTCCATTCCTTTTCACCAGCATATTCACTATGTCCTATCTTGATATCATCTACAAACTGAAAAAGTATGTTGTTCACTTCACTTGTTAGGATGCTAGTGGAAATAATGAGTACAGAGGCATAGAATAATGGTAAAAATGGTGCCTTCAGAGGTCATGTGCTAGACACTGTAACCATCTGGCAGTTGTATGGAAGGGAAACCTGAGGTGGGAGAGTTGGGCTGAGGGACCCAAGGTGTGACACAGCTCATGATTCGCAATACTGCAAATGCTTAGTAAAGAGGAATAATCAGTTCCCTCCACCTGTCAGCTATGCTCTTGCCAATACAGACCAGCAACCAATTAGTTTTTGATCTCTATGAGGGCATGTGGCTGACTCCTGTGGCTATTTGTCTACTTGGACCTTTCCTGCCGTACGCTCTGTAATCCCACAGCCCGGAATGTTATATGGGATTACACTATCATCTCAAATGTAGGAACTTGCATTTGTCTTCTTTGAGCTTTATGAGCTTTCACCAAAAGTCAGGTTTCGGATAAAATTTTAAAAGGTTTTTCTCTGAAAGAGAAAAAAAAAATCTTTTGCTATAATTACAAGATATTTTGTCATTTGTCATTTCTGGAACCAGATATTTCATTAAAATATTTCAGTATTCCCTAGTATTTAATAAAATTTGTAAATAAATATAAAACATTTAATCTAAAATCATAAATTATTTTGTTCCTCTCAAAAACTAATTTTTAAAGATTTGTTTGTTGGATATTTAAGTAAATGAATAAATAAGTTGTCTCATTCTCATGTAAGCAGGTTTACTAGAAACTACTGATTTTCAAGTTTTGCATTATTTAGTGATGAAAGATCAGACAGTAATTCCTTGCTTTGCTTATCTATTTGGATAAGACTGGTATATCTAGCTGTGTGTAACAGTCCAAATTATAATGAAATGTTACATTTTCCTTAGGAAAAAAAAAATCTTTTCCTTCTTCTAAACTGTTATATCAAAGAGAAAACATCCAAAATTGCACTTAAGAGTAATTACTCCTACACAGAGTTTCTTACACTATAAATACATACATAACATATAATTTAAATCAACATTAGTATATAAGTATATATATTTCTATAGTTAGGAAACATTAATTCAAGAAATTAAGATTAACAAATGTCATTCTTTTTATTGTATTCTATCTTTTCTTTTGTTCATTTATTTATTAAGGTTAACCTACTGTTAATGAATTTCACTGAAGATTAAAGAGAACTTTATAAAAATGGTGAGTATGTACAATGTTATTTTCAAGTACTTAATCCAAATGCATTTCAGATTATCACTGACTTGTGCAGTAGACTGGATTTTGGCCAACCCAGTCAATAATACAGCAACAAGAGTGTGTCTTGGAAGTTATTTGGGCTTCTAAGTTATTACTGGTCCTAGAAATGTAGATATAGCTCTACTTTCTATTGTCTCCACACCTAGTTTTGTAAGTGCTACTTAAAATCTTTAAAGAAATTAATAAAATCAATATTTAATTCATACTTAGAACATGAGGTTTTACACAATCTCAGCAAAATCACAGGAAAACTTAAATGTCAAATGGGAGACCTAAAAACCATATATTTTAGATGGCTAATATCAACTATGTTAAGATAGTAATTTGCAAGTAACTATTTAAAGATTGGAGTCTCATTTTAAATAAATACTAGTAGCCCGAGGAATGGAATATACATTCAGAAAGCTGCCTACAAAAAGGTGTTTTGTGAATGGCATTTTAATGGATTATTATTACATATAAAAACTGTTTTTCCTTAGTTATCCATATCTTTCTCTAGTTTTGTTTGCAAAAATAAGTTGGTTTCTCTTATTATTGGAGATAACAGACTTGGAGTGGGTTGTGGGTCTGCAATGTGTACAGATTGTAGCAACTGCAACTCAAAGAATATAAAAATCTTTTAACAATTAACTGTCTAAGTAATGATTCTGTAGACAACAGCTTGCTAATAAATGAACATTCTCTCCACCCTTTCCATTTGACCTTGTAGAATACTTTCTGCTCTAGAAAAATAAATTTGCTTGAAGCCTTATCTCTTGAGACAAGTAAGTCAAGCCTGGACATAACTGAGAAAACATGAGAGAGAAAATGGCATAATGAATCCAAGATTCGATATAATGGAGAGAGGAGGAGAGGGGAGGGGAGGGGTGGGGTGAGGGGAGGGGAAAAAAGAATTTCTCTGACCGTAAAAGAAAATCATCGACATACTTTTTGGGGCCCCACTGCAGTTTCCACTGATAATGCCAATATTAGTGCTTTATTTTTTCCTAACATTTATTTTCTGATTCCATGCCTTTGTTCCAATTGTCACTCGTTTATGTTTCTTAATTAGTAAAGACAAGATATGAAAATAAAAACAGGGGTAAACTTTTGTTAGATGAGTCATATTTTGGGAAAAAAATAGACATATTTTAAAGTACCAAATTTAATCTTCACGTCTGAAGCAGCAAACTTCAAAAGGTAAGAGTAGGAGATCCTGTGTTTAGTTACACTGTCGTTATGTTTCACAGGTTGGAAGAAGAAACTTGGGTATCCCTTATTTATTCAAAAATTTCTGTCACAAGCCCTTTCTAAAGGAGGGCAATGTCCCTACTTATACTTTATTGAGTACCTCAGGATGGCTGTTAGATCATTTAGTGATTCATACAAAGCGATTCTCATATTGACATTTTCAGCCTCAGTGCTGCCTCTATGACAGATGATGTGAGGTGGCTAAAATCCATAGTTTGGATTTTAGACACTAAGAAGATACCTACTACTTGGTTTACTCTTGATGTGTCTAGTATAACCTGAATCAATTCATTTTAATAAAGAAAGGAGAAAAGGAGTGGCATTCGTAAAATTGTCTACAAGACATTAAAAATTCAAATTAAGTCCAATATAACATGCAATTATCAATAAACTATGAGAAGCTTTGATTTCTCTATGTAAGAAATCCATTTAGTTTAACAGAATTCCAAATCTATAATGTAACAGAACTGAGTAAACCAAATGTTGTCATGTAAATAATTGCCATGCTAACAATATAAATATTGTATAGTATTCTAAGAAGATCAACTGATATGCTTGAATTGAAGGGAATATTCTGAAAGGCTATAAATCATCCTATCTGTTTAAAGCTATTATTAACAAGGTCTGTTTTCATTTTTCTTTCCCCTCTAGCTTGCAAAATATCTTGCTGATATCTAGAGAATAACATTATGCTGTTCAGACTTTATAGACACTTTTTGCATAAAATATCTCAGAATTCTTCATGTAGATGTCTGGATTTATTTTTCTTCTGTTTCTTGACTTTTTAATGTAATTTGTTTATTCAAAACAGATTTGATTTTGGATATGATAATATTTGAACATAATTAGTTTCATAGAAGGAAAAGAAATACTAGAATTTAGCGAGTGCATACGTTAAGGAAGTAAAAACAAAAGTTTGAGAACAGATAACAAAAGCAAATTATTATAGTATTAGATATTCATATAACTATAACCAGGAACTGTTTTTCATTCCATGTGAGAGGTATGTCCTTCAGTAAGTACAACTATAACTAATTCATGTAAATACAAGTATCTCTATTGGGAGAGAGAAAATGAGAACTCACTAAAATGATTACATTTTTAAAACTAAGTTCTTTATATCTGTGAAATGTTCATTAGAAGATAATTACCTTTTTTTATAATCTTCACTTCAGTAGCAACAACCTAAAATGGGCCTTCATAAATTTTCCCAAAGATTTAAAGAACTGACCTGTTGATGATGATGCTATATCGAAATCTATTATCAACATTAAGAATTAAGAAATGTTTGCACTCTGTTTAGCTTCCAGTTTCAGGACTATTAATCATTAGAATAAAATAAAGTCAAAATCCATTAAATCATTACAGTTTGAAAATATAGATTAAATAGCACTGATTAAAAATGCTTTATCTTTCATCAGAATACTCTGTATGAGACTAGAATACATAAAGGGCCTCTGGAAAGTCCTTTGAATGCTCCTTTAGCTTCAGAACTGTGATAGCCAAAATGATATGATGTTGATATTCATGTCGACTGTCTGCTGGAAGAACAGTGAACTTACAACAACAAAAGGATCACAAAGAGACTTTCAAATGTTTAGATGAAGAGAAAAGCAAGAAAAAGGAAAGCAACTATAATAAAGACAAGAAAGGAAAACTGCTCTGATGATAGAGTACTCAGGCAAAGCCAACCAATAGCACTACAAGGTGACTGTATTTTTTTCTGTTTATTTTCATTTTACAATTCCTGCAGCATTGATACCACTATCTTTGAATTTAACTGTTTGAAATTTTTTAAGAAAAATGAAAACTGGCAAATTTAGCCTTTGCACTGCTTTAACAAAGAAAAAGAAAATGTAAAGCTAGCAAAAATTAGTCTCCCTTTATTTTGGTATAAGCTCAAAACATTTTTCAGGGATATACCAGCTTTATGTATCATTAAATAAAACAAAAAAAAACCAAGCATCTTCTCAAGACAAATTGGTTACTAGATATATTTCACCTACAGATCACAGCAAATATTCTCATATAATAGAAAACATTGGATAAATCAATTAGGTAATTCTTAACATTAATGTCACTGTCTTTCTGACTTCTGGGGCCAGCCATTCTGTATTGCTGCTGTCCTGAGCTGCATTTTACTTCTTTCAGGGAAGATACAACCTGGCTGTCAATCTCTGGCTCCGCTCCTGGCACTCCGGGTTTCTGAGATGAATTCTTACCCAAATAGCCCATGAAAAACTGTTTGAACTGCCTGCTTGTTGATGGCTGAGTTAGGTGCACATGTTTAGCCAAGTAAATTAGGAGGTTCAGGGCACAGGTTGGAGCATTGGGATGCAACTGTCCATAGTGTTTTACTATAACTGAAGAATACCTTGGCATCATTGTTTGTGGCATCAGCATGCATTCTCTTGGATAGTGCTCCAAATCGCTCTATTTTTTGATGACCCATGGATCAGTTGCTCTTTTTACTAGACAGAATAGACGAGACACCTTGTTCTGGTAAAAAACAAAACCAAAAAAACCCCACAAACAGCCAACACTGTTTAATTGCACTGAAGTAGGTTTACTATATCACTTGGCCAAAAAACAATTCTAAAACATGTGGCTCTATCAGTTTCTATGAGATAGTGAAACAAGAATCATTATAGGGAACAGTATAGGGATCATTTGTAACTTCAAATCATTAATGAAAATAGTGATGCACATTTTAGAGACATTCATTAGAGGAAATGAGCATTGACTCATACTAATGATGACGTTAACTTACTGTGTAAATTCCCAGACACGTTCTTAAAACACTCTGCTTGTACTATCAACCATTTAATAGACTATATCCTGTGTGGATATTTGCTATTATTATGTTTTAATTGTTTTTCAGAAGGAGTTGTAAAACTGTATGAAACTTGAATAAAAGATATTCTTCTCAGAGAAATAAATTTTGTCTTAAAGAATGTAGAAAGCTGTCGCTGATTTAAAGAATTTCACTTGAACAAGCATTTGAGTATTGCTTCTGACAGAAACAATTTATACTGGCTCATGGGAAATGTGAAAACTGAAGAATACAAACAAATACAAGAGGATAAATAAATTTAATCAAACAAATGTAGCAACTTACCACTAGAAATTAAACAGAAGTGAATCCAATGTGTAAGTACCATTTTAGTAAAAGAAAACACTGACTTAATTTTTAAATTATTTTAGAATTAGTGACTAGAACTGCTCTGTCACCCTCCCAGGAAAGAAGTTCCTCCTCACCTGCAGATGGAACCTCCTGTTTTTCAGGTTGCAGCCACTACCCCTTGTCCTGTCACTGGCCACCACCGACAAAAGCTCAGACCCCTCTTCCTTACAATCCTCCTTCATGTGTTTATACATGTTAATAAGATACCCTCTCAGCCTTCTCTTCTCCAAGCTGAACAGGCCCAACTCACGCAGTCTCTCCTCCTACGAGAGATGTTCCTGTCCCTTAATCATCTTTGTTGCTCTCCACAGGACCCTCTCTAGGAGCTCCATGTCCCTTTTATACTGGGGAGCCCAGAACTGCACACGATGTTCCAGGTGTCGCCTCACTATCAATGAGAGAGGGGAAAATCACCTTCCTCGACCTACTAGTAACGCTCCTCCTGATACAGGTCAGAATCCCATTGGCCTTCTCAGCCACAATGGCATACTGCTGACTCATGGTTAAGTTGGTGTCCACCAGGACTCCCAGGTCCCTCTCTGCGGAGTTGCTTTCCTGCAGGTCAACTCCTAATCTGTACTGATGCCTAGGGTTATTCCTCCCCAGGTATTGATTGAATTTCCCCCAGCTTGATTGAATTTCCTTTGACTTAACTAGTATCTTATATCTGAAAGCAGATTAAACTACATTTTTGCTTCTTTTTCTATTATCTTATGCTCTCTTCTGGTTTCAAAACATTTTCTGTGAGTGATTCAAAGTCAATGAATTTAATGTAAACAACCATGTTGATAGATCTAAGTAGTCTTTGTTTCATGTCCTATGAGAACTTGGCTCAGATTTTCTCTTTTGTTCTTTTATGTAAATATAGATAATATGAATATGAACATGAATATAAATTATTTATTTCTCTGTTAGAAAGAGATAACTCACCCTTTGGAGAAGCTTATAAACACCCACACACGAAAAAAAAAATAAAAAATGTCCAGTAAGTTTGCAAAAAGAATGTCATAGACATAGACACAATCTAAATCACTACATGCAATTATCTGCATGTAAGCATTTAAGCTACAATGGTTAAAATATAAGCACAGATTAGTTTAATTGTCTAAACCTAGTGCAAGTGGAAACATCCTAAAGTTTCTTGCCAGAGCTCCTTAAGATCCTATATCTGCCAGACCCATGCAGATGATGCAGATGATACAGATACTCTCAGGAGTTTCTAATGCTACTTGATATCTTGAAATTGTTATTTATGCAAGAATTGTCTCCAGCATTGCAGTCTGATATCCAAAAAAAAAAAAAAAAAAAAGTTATTTAGGGCGCTTTATTTTGAACATGATGCCAAATAGCCACTTTTTCAGCAAATGCCTTTTCTTTAGAAGGGAAAGCTCACCATACAGAAGAACTGACAATTTGCTGAGGCAGACTTTGCAGTTCTTCAGATAATCTTGCAGAAGAGAGTTGGCATCTTTTAGCTCAAGCAACACTGAGATCCAAAAAACCTAATCAGAGAGTCACAGCAAAACATATTTTCTTCAGTATGTGCAAAGGCTGCTCACAAAACTTTCCCTGAATATTAAATTCTGAGAAATATACTATCTATTCCAATAATGCTCATATCAAAGATGAAGCTTTAGAAATAAGCATAGAATTCAGAGAATACCTATATGCTTCAGATCTGTGCTCTAAATTCAGAGATTAAGAGGAACAAACATATATCAGGCAACTTTATCGAAGTGCAGTGACTGTTTTCCTCAGGGACATCTATTCTTTCTTTTTGCTCAGGCTTGTTGCTCAGGCAACAGCTTATGCAGTGATCAGTCTTTACCAACGTAAAGCATTAGCATAGATCTGTAGAGATTTAGCACTAAATAGATAGAGGCTATTGGCTTATAAGAAAATTTGTCTTCTCCCAGCTTCTCTATTTGTCACCCTTTGTAAAAATGTAAGTGACCTCAGCGTACTTGATCTCAAGGCTTCTGTAATGTGTAAAGACTTACAATAGGGCTTAAGGGATGTTAAAATTTTGAGCTGAACTATAATTCAGCTAGTGAAAATTGTCTAAGTGACTCTTTTCTTCCTTGTGTATTCAACTTTTCTACCTATGCCATGGAAAAGAACCTAAGGACAAACCTTTCCATCTTTCTTTCTGCTCAGAATGCCACAAAGGGTTGTAATAATCTAATATCTACCTGATATCTACTTAATATTTTATTATGTAATACATTACTAGTATTACGTGTCATTTTATATTGCTACATAGATGCTTATAAAGACAGCTCCCACACATTCCCTAATCAGATCTCTGTGGTCTGTGACTAACAGGCTATTGTTTTAGATCAAAAACTACTAGACGTAAATGCAAATGTAGAGTTATTTCTCCTTCCTGGCCTTAATGACATGTTTGTGGTATACCATCTCTTCATATTAAAATGACCTGTGCCTCAGCTGCCCACAGCTCCCAGTATCACTGTTAGCATCTAAAATCGCTTCTCTAGAGTACTGCTTTTACAAATACACTCAGTGAAACAGTACAAAATACAACTTTGAGAACAATAATAAATAATAAATGACATCTCAATCCCATATACTCAAACAGAATTCCCTGCCCTAGTCTTCTTGCTATAGTTGCGTTCAGATCACATTTCTCTGAATAACTAGCTTAATATTCCTTAATAGATGGTTTTTCTTCGGGTCATTTTTCTCTGCCTTCATTATTAAAGCTGATCCTGATAATAACCTTCATTATTATTTCTGATCCTGCATTATTAAAACAAACAAACAAACAAAAAAAAAAACTCTTCAATGAAACAAACTATCTCTCCTGAGTATATCTTTTTCTATTATGTTCATAAGAAATTAGTTGACTCAGCATTTGTTTATTAATTTAGCATTGTTTTGTTGTTTATTTGGTTTTGTTTTGTTTTGCTGTCATGGCCAGCAACACTACTCATTTTTTGATTGATGCTGCCTGTGTTTGGCAATTTTTTGCTCCCCTACTCCATGGCAGGGACGTGGAGCTTCTAGAGAGGGTCCCATGGAGAGCAACAAAGATGAATAAGGGACTGGAAGATCTCTCATACAAGAAGAGACTGCATGAGTTGGGCCTGTTCAGTTTGGAGAAGAGAAGGTTGAGAGGTGATCTTATTACCATGTATAAATACAAGAAGGGAGATTGTAAGGAAGAGGGGGCCAAGCTTTTTTCAGTGGTGGCCAGTGATAGGACAAGGGTAATGGGTGCAAACTGAAGCACAGGAGGTTCCACCTGCAGGCGAGGGGGAACTTCTTTACTGTGAGGGTGACAGAGCAGTGGAACAGGCT
>JAUBOD010000213.1:199934-218549 GCA_032353885.1 Nothura maculosa | reverse complement strand
CACGCCAGGATCCCATTGGCCTTCTTGGCCACAAGGGCACACTGCTGACTCATGGTTAACTTGGTGTCAACCAGGACCCCCAGGTCCCTCTCTGCAGAAGGGCTATATATTTCATACTTCATCATCATTTGGAAATAAGTGAATACTTAACATGCAAAATGACCTTTTATCTTTTGATGATCTCCTGAAACCTTGAATTTAACCTGTTATGTTGTAGAGTTTTAACATAACAAGTGTTTATTTGATATGTCCAGTATGCTCCTATGATCTAGCCAAGTATGGCAGAATCACAGAAGGCTGAGGTTGGAAGAGACCTTTGGAGATCTTCTGGTCTAAACCCCCCTCTGTAAGCAAGACTATCCACAACAGGTTGCACAAAACTTTGTTCAGATGGCTTTCAAACATCTCTAAGCATGGAGATATCGTCTGCCTAGCCACTTGTTCCAATGCTTACTTATCTTCAGAAAAAAAAAAAAAAAGCTTTTTTTTTTGTATGTTTAAATGAACTTCCTGTGTTTCAGTTTGTGTTGCCTAAGGTTTTACAATTCCCAGATCACATAAAATCTGAAAGGAAATAATAACCTTACTTCTTTCTTGCAGCCTGACTTAGTTCTGCTGGCAGTAGCTTACAAGATGAAAGATCAATGAATTCTGAGGAAAGAGAGAGGTAGACCTTTACTTCACGCTCCTCTTAGCAGTGTAGTCTCATCACAGGAAGATTTTAGATTTGCAGAAAACTAAGAAAAAAATCAGAAACACAAAGGTTTGAGAATGCTTTGCTACACTGATAGCTGTTTCCATGCACGAGCAATTTCAATTACTATAGCTATTTTGTTTATTTTAAAAATCATACGGGCTAGGAAACCAAACACTTAGAAACTGAGCAGGAGCTATACACCAAAATGAATGACTATCAGTAGTCCTCAGATTTACAGAGTTTATAACAAAGTGGGGTCTAGTAGGAAGGAATAACCTCCTCCAAGAAAATACATTGCTGAGCCTTGATCAAGGACCATGCACCATAGGAATATTTTTTGTGTCCATGATGATCGTACAAGTGATAGTCTACAAATCATGGGTTATAATAAAGGAGGAATGTAGCCATGAAAATATCGTGCTGTCATTTCCATTCACAGTTTACAGACTTTGCACTAAATCATCAGTTCAAACCTCAAGATTTGTGTGGCTTGCTTTGGACTTGTTTTGGTCTGCCCAGAACTTGCTTTCAATTGTGTAGTGCAACTGCTGTTGTTGTAATGGTATTAATATACTTTTATAACCAGTAATGAAAAGTAGTCATTGCAAATCAAAATGCAATGTAGAGGACTGCAGATGTAACTGCTCGAAATGATAAAAGAGGGTAGGCTTATAAATGGCTCAGTAGTGATCATATATTGGTCTTTGAAATTATGGAAAATTATTGAAAACAGTAGGTGTAACATAGAACTGAGGAAGACTGGAAAAATATCTTTAAGGAGAAGTATGCAAAGCCCATCAAGGACCAAAGTAGAAGAAATTACCACTGTCAATATTAACAGCCCCTTTCCTCCAAGTGAAAAACTCAAGATGCAGCCTCCTTGCCATATGTCCCCTGTTAACACTTCATGAGGGACATTGATATCACAGAAATTAATTCCCAGAGAAGTAGAAGTCTAAGTCTGAATCTAATGACAGAGAGGACATAGGTATTACAGCGTATAAATGCTGTTATTTATTTTCTTGTGTATTAGCATGTCTTTATATTTTAACTTTCTTATTTCAATAGTAAGATTACTATTTCAATACTAATAAGAACCTATTCATTAGTCTGTTGAGCTTTTTTAAGATATATTATTTTTCAAACCAACTATTTGGTTAAATTATTGGATTACATCGGAATAATTACTGGATTCATGGATTACATTAAAATAATTTTTGATTCTTGAGGAATTGCAAACCTAAGGTTCTGTTTGCTTGTAGCAGTTAAAAAGCCAATAAATCCACAAAAGTGGATTGAGATTCTATGTCTGCATCCTGGCCAAATTCCAATTTAAGTAATTGCATTCTAGATGCCTACGTTAGAATTGCTGCATGTCATTTAGGTACTTTATCTTAGAATATTTCAATAGTAAAGGCATTATTGTTATGTATATCTAGTTTGTACATCTGGCTGACCAATATTCTGCTCAGATCTGCACAAAATGGTTCTACTCTATCTAGGACAGTGGAGTAGTTTAAGAAGAAAAATGTCTTGAAACTTATTTTATTTCTAAGTATCTCACAAACTACGTAGAGTTTTTATCCTTAAAGCACTACATTTTAAATTAGCTAGTGAAACAAGTACTTAAAGAGTTTTGATTCATAAGAAAATGAATTAGCTTCATAAGGTTTCAGAATAACTCTGCATTTAAAATGCCAATTTCTCATTTTTGCCTGCAAGATTTTTTTTATGAACAGAAGTATTAAGATTTCATGTAAGATTTCAGTTTAGGCAAGAGAAGGTTAGTAATAGTAGTAGTAATAGTAAAGTACTTATAATACATGTAGATATGGTTACATCATCTACACTTGTATGTATTTTTTGATTTTAACATGCCTAATTGTTCCATTTCCTAGTTCCTTTTTTTTTGAAACTCTACACAAACTAAGACTTTTTATTTCAGTCATCATTACAGGACACATTAGAGAAATGTAGCGTAACTATTCTCACTTGCGCTATTTATTCTCTTAATTTTTTGGTTTAATGTAACAGTCTTTCTCCCAAGAGGGAAGTATGAGATTGGTTCCATACTTAGTTACACAATTACAGTGCTTGGAACAGAGATCAGTGTATATTTGATAAAAGATTCCATGTTTAATATAACAAGAAATTCCTATTCAGAATGTTAGTAATTGAATTGGGCAAATGCATAAGAGTTTAGCTCAGAAGAGCAAAAATAAACCTAGAGCAAAGGAGACAGCTGTTAGTGAAATATTTTAAAGACAGAAGATCTTGCTTTAAAAGAAAAAAAATCATTTTCTATGAGTCAGAACCATTTCATTTCCAAATCCATTTTTAACATTTATAACTACATTTTTTTTCACTGTTTCAAGATTCCAAAATTTGATTCTCAATGTATTTGAAGATCTTATCTCCCTTATATTCTATTATTTTTCCTCAAAGGCTAGCAATTAAAAGAGCAAGAGGAACAGAATGCATTTTTTCATTTGAAACACTGTTTGGTTATATTTCAAAGAAAGAAAAAAAAACTAAAATCAAAAGAGAAAGAAAATGATAATTACAGTTCTACAGTTCTACTAAGAACAAGAATACTTAAAACTGTTACTATTCACCTCACCAACGTTTTTTTTCCACCTATAAATATTTTATTCAGAAATTCTCTTTGTTATATACAGACTATTCTTTGCCTCTTCTCCCATTCTTATTTTGCTTCTCATTGTATCTAACTGACTAACACTTTGTGTGGAGGGCATAATTTTAATGTTCTTTTTTCTACTTTATTACTTGAGTATCTGTCACTGTTACTTGTAGACTCATCTATTTAATATTCCAATTAAAATAGAAAAGAGCTCTTGCTAAATCCTATAATGTAGTGAAACAGATTTCCTGTTAAAAATATATATATATTCAAGGATTTTTTTTCTATTAGATTTACTTAGATTTAAATTTAGATTTAAACCTAGTTTTAAACTAAACTTAGATTAAATTTATGTTTCTTATATTTATATTGATGACTTGAGAATTATAATGATTTATTCCACCTGCTAGCTCATCATCGTAGGTGACGGCTTTGGAGCGGAGGCTTGGCCCCTGAGACCTACCAGCTACCCCAAGCTGCATAGTGCAGCGCACCCAAGCAGGGTGAGTGAGGCACCCCACAGCCCCAGGAGGCAGCCCCAGCCCCAGGCGGCATAGGCGCAGCAGAGGCAGAGTCGGCAGGGTAAGGCAGCCTGAGCCCCTGCCTACAAGAGCTGCCCTCAGGGAATTTCTGGGTCAGAGAGAGTGAAACGGGGGCAGGCACCAGGGAGGGCTCAGCAACAGGTCGGTACAGGTCCCGTCCCCATGCCAAGGCATGAAGGTGGTAAAAAGCAGAGAAATGGGTGGAAAAAAGTCCAGGGACGCGGTGGCAAGGTGAAACCTCCTCCCGTCTTACCCTTCAGGGTGACCCTGGCTAAAAGGTATGACGCCCTGAAGGAGGTAGGGAAGTCAGTGGAGGATGAGGGCAGTCAGTGGTGAGTCAGGGGAGAGGTAGGGCAGTCAGTGGAGGGTGAGGGAGTAGGCCCCTCCATTCCAAAAAAGGTACAGCAGTCGGAAAGGCCAACTGCACAGATTGTCACCAGGGATAGGAGGCAGAATAGGAGAGTCATTGTTGTCGGTGATTCCCAGATTCATGGAACAGAGGGACCGATCGCTAGTCCCAACCCTTTCTTGAGGAGGTCTGCTGTCTTCCTGGGGCCCAGATTAGGGATGTCACTAAACAACTTCCCAGATTGGTCCGACCCACGGACTATTACGGGTTGATGGTCCTACATGTGGGTGTGGAGGAAGCGGCAACGCATATCCTCCGGGCCATCAAAAGAGACTTCAAGGAGTTGAGGAGGACAATCAGGGGCACTGGTGCACAGATCATCTTCTGTTCAATTCTTCCCGGCGCTGATGGCAATACAGAAAGAAATCTTAAAGTACAGTCCATCAACGCCTGGCTCCGTGGCTGGTGTCATCACCATAACTTTGGCTTCTTTGATAACAGGAAGCCTTATGGGGCACCAGGCATGATGACACCCAATGGAGTCCGTCTTTCTCAAACAGGGAAGAGGACACTGGGTCGGGAGCTGGCTGCGCTCCCGACCCAGTTGCAAAGATGTCACTTTGCAACTAATATGTTGCAAAGATGTCACTTTGCAACTAGTATGGGGAACTGCACTTTTGTGACAAAGATGTCACTTTGCAACTAATATGTGACAAAGTTACAAAGATGTCACTTTGCAACTAATATGGGGAACTTTGCAACAATTAGTTGCAAAGATGTCACTTTGCAACTAATATGGGGAACTCTTTTTCCTATATCTGAATTTTGTGTTATGAACAGATTAAGCTATTTGATAGGATTGAAGCATAATAGTGAGATTACTTTCTTTTAATGAAGCCTGTTATGGTGCTTTATTTCTCTGATTCTAACTTATATTCATCAGTTATTCCAGATCATCTATCTATACTCTTTCAGTTATTAGTGATGCTTTTTTGAATTGTAATTAGAGAAAGATTATTCCTGGGGGAAAAAAGAAAAAAAAAAAGATTTCTTAAAACTCAATGACCCATGTGTGAGTAGCTTAAATATGTTCATGAATGTGAAATGTAGCTAAGGCAAGCTGTTAACCCACAATTTGAACTTTGATAACAAGTCCCTAAGGGTTCTTGTAAAATATGTAGGTATAACTCTTAGTTCACCTTTTTTAATTAGAAGCATTTGGTTACCTATCTTTCCCTTAAAGCAGCTCTACATGGACAAAATACCTAGAGTATATTGGGAATGCTATATTGCTTTATATAAAGGAAATCAAACTTTATCTCCAACCTAGTGAAAATTCCTGAAATAAGTCAGAACACACTTCTTATATTGTTAGGCCTCACAGAAACGAACATGATCCCATACTTTCCCAGAATTTCAATCCCCAGTTCTTGAACCATGTGTGTGTTTTATATATCTTGTATTAGTTTCAGGAAAAAAATCACTCCAACAACACTGTATTTTGAAGTAATTGTTCATTTTCCTCTATGTATTTCCAAAAGTAGGCTAAATGTTTCAATTCCCCTTCTAAAATATGTAAAAGTAAAAAAAATTATTTTTAATTAGCATTCTGAATTAGCATTATGGCAATAACTTTAAAAATCTATCTTAATAAACATGAACATAAATTTATAATTTACATCTGGCTCTTTATTGGTACCATTTATAGCAGTTGCAAATATTTTAATATTTATAGGGTTTTACAGGCAGAGAGTTATATTTGCAGCAGTCTAAATATCAAAAATTCCTCATAGTCTACAATGAATTTAAATGTTAATGATGTAATAAAGAGTGGACTCATTTTTATTTGTTATAGATTATATCAAATTGCTATTTTAAGATAACTATTATCTTCACATTGTTCCTGCTGCTACAGTGTGGCTCGAAGCCAGAGGGAGTGATGTATTAGCTGCTATTCTCTTTGCTTCTGCATTTTCTTGGAGCAGTTGAGGAGGACTAGCTGCAGCAGAGATCAGGAAATAGGGATTATCTCTCACAGGTTTTTGTTTTGCTCTGTAGGATACCTACAGACACTCTGTTGATGTTTTTTTGCAACTCTGCATGAGCTTTATGTGTGAAAATAAATGTGAAACAAGACAGTTCTACCCTGCTTACTTAAAGACAAACCAAAGGAATTAATTTCCAGGGAGGAAAAAAAAAATGTGTACACAAGACAATTCCTTGACTTTTAGTAACCTGTAATAAGCAATTTTATCCAACAAAGAAATGGCCCTTAGGTCAACTTTTAAACAGATCAGACATCCTATTTAAGCAGTAAAATTAAATAATCATACTTTGGAGAGTTCCTCAGCTTCCCACACACTTCCCACCATGGAGAGAGGAAGACTGAATTTATCAGTCCTTATAGTACTCTCTCTTGTGTGTCTGCATAAGCAGTTGAATATAATTAGTAGCCACATTATAAGCTCGCTTCTTTCAACTGGTTACAGAGAATGAAAGAATCATAGTGTTTGGAAAAGATGAAGATCTTCCGGATCATCAAGTCCAGCCATAAACTCTTTGACATCATTCCTTACACACCTCATCTGCGTGTTTCTTGAACACTACCAGGGATGGTGGCTCCACCAATTCCCTATGCAGCTTCTTCTAATGCTTCACCACTCTTCCTATGTAGAAATTCTTCCTAATGTCTAACCGGGCAAAACTTGAGGCCATTTACTCTTGTTTTATCTGTAGTTATTCTAGAGATTGACCCTTGCCTCACTACAACCTCCTTTCAGGTAGTTGTAGAGAGCAATCATGACTCCTCTGAGTCTCATTTTCTCCAGCCTGAATAACACCAGCTCCCTCAGCCACTTTCACATGCTCTAAATGTTCCTGCTTGAGTGCTGAAGTTGGACTAGATGATCTCTAGAGGTCCCTTCCAACCTTAACCATTCTGTGGCTCTGTGAATTCTGTGATCTCCTTATCTATATCATTGATAAATATATTTAAGAAGACTGTCCTCAATGCTAATCCTTTGGGAACACCACTCATGACTGATCACCAGCTGGATTTAATTCCATTCATGACCATTCTCTAGGCATGACCATCTAGCCAGTTTTTCACTCAGCGAAGAGTACATCTGTCTAAGTGATGAGCTGCCGATTTCTCCACGAGAAGTCGGAGACAGCATCAGAAGCCTTACTGCAGTCTAAGTCGACTCCGTCCACAGCCTTTTCCTCATCCTCTAGGCAGGTGACCTGGTCATAGAAGAAAATCAGATTGGTGAGGTAAGTAAGACCTGCCTTTCATGAACACATGTTGACTGAGCCTAATGCTCTGGTTGTTTCACGTGTTGTGTGATTGTTCTCAAGATGATCTGCTCCATAACTTTCCCTGATACCAAAAAAGTCAGACTGATAGGCCTATAGTTCTCCAAGTCCTCCAACCCACCCTTCTTGTAGATTAATGTCACATTGGCCAGTCTCCAGTCATCTGGGACCTCCCTTGTTGACCAGGACTGCTGATATATGATGGCAAGTGGCTTGGCAAGCACTTCTCCCAGCTAATTCAGAACCCTCAGGTAGATCCTATCTGGTCCCATAGACTTGTGGGTGTCCAAGTGGAGTACCACACACTGACTGTTTCCTTCTGGATTATGGCGGGGTTCTTCTGCACTGGACAGGTGCATTTCAGCTCTGGGGACCACGTAACCTGAGGATAATGGATGTGAGTGTTAAAGACTGAGGTGAAGAAAACATTAAGTACCTCAACCTAACATACATTGCTATCCCACATCCTTTGCTGCTATATGGCAATATCAGTGTGTCTGCAGGTAAATAATTAATATTTAAGATGAAGCACACTCAGTACAAAAAGACTGCAGGCTGCTAGAGCTAGTCTCCTGGTTACTGTCATAACTGAAGAACCATGTAGGTGGACAGGAGGTTTAGATCTCCTACCTGCTCAGTTACTGACTGATTAAAAGCAAAGGTTGTTGTTGCCTGCCCTTAGATGTACTCTAAAAGCAAGTTGCTCAGCAACTAAAGATCTCTTTGTATGTGTAGCCAGTCACAGAACACAATTATGTACAGCAAAGGATACATATATATAGACCTGATAGCTTGTCCACAGCTAATATCTATTTGACCTCTTCCTCTCTTCCAGAGTTATGCAGCAGACGTCTTTCTCATAGATCTTACAGACCTGGCAGCTGTCTCTCAGCCAGTGTATTAGACCAAGAAGGCTCAATGTTCAAAAAAATTCCCTAGAGTAGATTTTTCATTATTTTTATTACTATTAAAAATATATGTGACTGTAGGTAAAAGATTGCAATATTTCCTACTGAAATATTCTGTCTCAGAAAGACCACTAATATCTGCTGTAGATTTACTAGCATCATATCCTCATTTCTAATGTATTTTTTAGATTTTGTAAAAGATCGGGTCAGGATTAAAGAGTTATAAAGTTTGGGTTGGAATATACCTCTGGAGGCCATCTCTTTTTGTTGTCCTCCTTTAAAGTCTGATGAAGATTCTCCAGGATTTTCACAACTCAATTTCGAATATCTTAAGTACTTGAAATTCCATAGCATCTCTGGGTAACTATTTCGAGTGGTTTATTACTCTTATTGCAATTTTTCTTTTCCTCATGCTTAGACAGAATTTCTTTTTCTGCAATTTGAGACTATTGTCCATTATCCTTTTTTTGTCTGTTTGTTTGTTTTAGAAAATATTGTTATCTAGAGAAGTTTCTGCATAGTAAGAAGAGGTTTCAAAAGAGGTTGTTTAGTGCCTGTATAAGTAGGAAGTGAGGAGGGAACTAGAACAGTTCAAAGTGAACTGTGGCATTCTTTGGGGAAAAGTTTGGACGTGTTTTGTAGACAAGAGAAAACTTTAATGGAAAAAAAAATGTAACTGTAAAAGCTCTTTTAAAGAGCTGCAGACAGTGAAGTTTTTCTTAGTGGTGTTTGCCTTTTCTGGATCTATAAAATAATGGCCTATTATCAGCTATTTTCTGTTTCAATAAGCAACATGTAAGGAAAAGCTGAAATCCAGAATTTTCTGTGCAAAAGCCTATAAACCAGTAAAGCTTTCTCCTTACCTAAGATCTCTATAACTCTTCATGTTCTGCTAGATAATAAACAACCAGGAGTCAAGTATTGGCCCTGAGGCTATTCATTTGGCAGCGATTGGCTCATGGGCACACTGCTTAAATCTGATTTCCTTTCTGACAAGACTGACAGAGGTAGGCCTGTTGGAGTTTTCAAAAACAGAAGTAGTAAGTAAAATAACAGATGCGATTTGTCAGCAATCAGACTTTCATTATTTTAGATCATATCCCTTGAAAATTTATATATATATGTATATTCAGTCACATGAGCCCTTCTAAATAAAAGTTTTACAGACTTCTGTTTCTTAAGGAATTCTTATATACTAGCATTTAATTTTATAAGTTATAGTATAGTTCAATAGAGATGTTTTTTGTAGGGTGAAACGTTGGCTCTGTGATCCTAATATCCACACAATAACCCTCACATCTAGTGGGGATACTTTAGACCAGCTTCTAACCTGCTCCTGTAGACATTTATCCATCAGTGTTTGAAATGTATTAGGTACATTTCATTTCTTACATGTTCTGCATTATATTACATCAGCAGAGATTCCAGTTCATGTGATCAAAGACTTTTCCACAATGAGAACCAAACCCTGACAAATGGAGACAAACAGCAGATTCACTCCAAATCTGTACAGGTGATCTGAAGTGAAAAAACCTGACTTCAGTCAGTTCACTAGTGAAAAAAACCTGACTTCAGTCACCTTCATTTTCCTATTAAATTAGAATTGTTCACATTTTAACACTTTTATCAAATGGTCAATATTCCTTTAATGGATAAAATTTACCTAAATTCACTATATTAAAATTTTCACTCTGTCCAAACAGAAAGGCTTTGTTTTCATTTTCATTATTTTTATTCTAACTAGGGCTGTTTGAATTTTGAGATAGTACTTATTGTGGCAACTCTTCCATTTCAGGTGTTGTGAAACACCAAATATCCACTTAAAAATTATTAACACTAACTGTTTATTCACATTGATAAGATCCTCCGAGCCATCTTTTCTCCAGGCTAAGAAGCCCTAGCTCTCTCAAGCCTCCTCTAACAGTATACTAAAATTGGTTGGGTATGCAGCAGATTCCAATTAATTTCCAGTCAATTTAGTATTTCTTTTAGAGGAAGGTAATATTTGCTCTTTATATCTGTTGGTGTGAATAACGTATATATCAGTTCACCAATTTTGTTTGTAACAAAGAACACAGTCTCCAGTTTTTCACAATGTTAATGGTAGTATTCATAATGTTTAGCTAGTTCTCTACAGTTTCCTATCTGATTAATATGTCTGAACACACATTTTCACACATGAAAACATATTGTTTTCTATTAGCTTCTTTTTTTTTTATTTCAAATGCATGGAAATTTTCCTGTAAATATTAAATTGGATTTTGAAATTAAGAATGGTATTTACAGAGGTGTTCAATTCCACTCAGTTCTTGTGAAGGATACTAATGAAAAGATTTTCAATGATTACATAATGACCATGACTTCCCATGTCATTCAAAATTATAATTTTGAGATTAAATAGATAGATGTAGGTATAGATGAGCTGTAGCTGTAAACATAGATATTGATATAGATAGATGAAGATATAGATAAATATATATGAGAGTTTTAGAAAAATATATGCAAGGAACATTTTAGTTTTAAATATCTACTCTTTCTAAGAGGACTTTTATATCTTGAAAGTAAACTTTTTTTTATGAAATGCATCCTTCTAGACCACAGATTTCTTTTTCTTCCACTTCAAATATTTTGAATATATTACTCAGAGTCCTTTTTGAAACTTTTCATTCTATCTTTTGGTGTTTATTCTGAGTATCTTTTCTCCTACAGGTGTTGTACTAGCTCATAATAGGCAACAGTAAAATAAACCAAAGGGGCAACAGCTGCTGGGATTTTGTTAGTAGATTTTGCTCACCAACACAAGATCTTTATGATAACAGCATCTGCCATTAAGAGTGAGATTGTTGTAGGGGATCAACTTACCAATTAGTAAATATAAATTAGCAGTTAATGCAGCTAAATGAAGTACTGTTTCCTGCTTGCACTAACAAAATGTTACAGTGTTTCTTCACCCTAAGGGAACGGGGGTCTCTCAACCTTGCAAGGAGTTGACAAATGCTACTGTGGAATCCCAGGCAAGGGGACAGGTGGGTTACTTGTGGTTCAGCTGGAAGAGCTGGTCAGGTGCCATTCCCAATCCCTGCTCAGCTCATAAGTGTTCGGGCTTGTCCATTATTATTATGAGGAAGAAGATATGTCTGTGATATGGCAATCCTTATATGATGATTCTTACAGAATGTTCAAGTGAATGTTCCAAAAAGTGAGCTTCCAAAAAGAAGGAAAGAACTTTACTTTTAGTTAGTGCTGTTAGCTTATACTGACTAAAAGTTCATATATAAAGATGGTGAGGGTATCACCTTTAATATTTTAGTTAAAATCTTTTATATATATGTATATATATTAATGAATTACCTAAATGACTTCACTTACAGTTTTTGATTCACATCATGACGATCTTTTGGAGTGTAGGAATTAGATACTTTTTTTGAGGGGGGGAGGGGGAAGAAGAAAAAGAAGAGAAAAAAAATATGAATTTCTGCCACTAATGAGCACTTAGTCCATTTAACCAGACTAAAACTTGTTTAAGGTAATTCCATTTTTATGTTTTATTTGTAGAGATTTTCTCTGTGATTAAGAGCCACATGTACCCTCAGAGAGAATGTAAAAATTAAACTGATTTGGAAGAAATTAGTTTAAATGGTGCTTACACATTTGGGATTTTTATGGCAAAGGTAACAAGTGTTAGGCAAAGGTTAAGGTCAAAATTCCCAGTGAGACAAGCGCACAGCTCACAGTATTCATAAATTCCAAGTCTTATTGATAAAATAAAGCACATGAAACGGAATGTGGAAATATATACATATATATATGTATATTTTAAGTATTTATTGGTAAAGTAGGTTTTCTGCTACCAATGAAGAATAATATATTTAATTAATCCTTTGTTCATGTAGTAACTCTCAATGTTATCAAATAAGGGTTATATCTTCAGGAATTCCGGTGGCAGAAGAGTCTCCTAGAATTTGAACTGACTAAAGATAAAAATTTCTGAAAACAGAGTGTTAGGAAAAAAGTTTGAGTGTATGCAGGATGGAAAGGCAGACAGAGCATGGAACTTGATAGACTGTCTTTTTTAAAAGCTTTTTTTTATTTTTTTTTCACATGCAGGCAGAAATATTTTACCATAATTCTCTTCCAATGCAAATGCATATTCAGTAAAGCATCTGCAACATTTTTTCTTTCAGAGAATCTCTTGAGAACAAACCTTTATTTCAAGAAATATTCATGAAAAACTAAAAAAGAAAACATCTAAAACATAGACATGAGTTTTCAAAATTTTAATTTTAACTCTTAAGATTCTAACACAATATTACTTCAACTTCTCCATGGCAATGAACATAATAATATGAAACCATGGAAAGTAATAAATGTATGTTTTCAGTACCATTATATATGAGGCTTTTAAAATGTGTATCGTTTTCATTCAAAAGTATGTTTGTTGTTTTATCAAGGAGAATTTGCTGTTTATTTGATCGGAATAATCAATAATTTTATATATTAAAAGTCCTCTTACATAAAGTGCCTCTTATTTGCTTCTGCTAAGAGCTTCTAACTAATGATGGAATATAATTGTTAGAATCTGAATACCAAGAAGACACCTGTCAAGCATTTGCAAAAATTACCATTATTGTTATGGAGTCTAAAGATTTTATGACATCTTGGCAGAAGATTTTGCCAAGGGGCATTTTCCAGTGCATGTTTAAAAATTTCTTATCCTTATTTTGAGATGTTAAATATTATTCCTAAATATCAGTCGTAAATATTCATATGGAGGGGGAACAGAAGATGATAGTTAGCTATTTCCTTATACCTGGGTAGAATGCTGTTTCCTCTTTTAGCAACATACATTTATTAGAGGTGAGGAAAAAAAAAATTAAATGTAGTCTGCACTGCTAAAATTTGGCTGTCCTTTGACCTGGGAATCTAGCTTAGTCACTATTTTAGTTCATTATACTGTCCAGAATTTCATATACAGATAGTCTAACTGTTAATAAAAATGAAATGAATAAGTTTTAGCTGGTTTGAAAAATGGGGAAAACAGAACAGGAGAGAAAAAGTACTAGTATTCCACTTTCATTCTGTTATATTACAAAGCTACATTTTCCAGAGACATTGTGAATTTACACACTCTATATTTTCTGTTTAAATTAGTTTTTCATTTGCCTATATTTCATTTGCAGACATAAAGCTTGGTTTTCTTGGTAAAATATTATTGTCCTACAGCTACTCGTGCTTTGTCTTATTGGATTGAGTTACTCTACACCACTTCTGTAGTCCATAGCCTCTCAGTTATTTTACTGTATAGTTTGCTACCTTGTGCTTTTTTGAATTGAAAAGATACAAATTGTGAAGGTGAAAGGTGTGGAATGAAAATGTTATTCTGCAGTCTGTTACTGAAAAATGAATTGATTGAATTGGTTGACTATATATATATATATTTAAAAAAAAAAAAACCCTTTAGCTATTTAACTAGAATTATATCATTTCAAGTGATTATCTGTACACATTAATCTCCCTTATCCAGGAGGAAAATAAATAATCCATGTGCTAAATGACTGCAACTTCAGTAAATAAACATTAAAACCTGTCATTTTACATCATTACATGTAAAGGCTCTTGCATAACAGAATTTGATTGTGAAAGTTCCATAGATTCATAAATATGCTGATCCATGCTCTAGTGCTGATCTTACATATATTTCTTGGTTCTGAAAACAGAAGGGGGCGGGGGGGAAAGGAAACCTGACATTTAAGACATTCACATAGAACCTTAGGAGGCTAGATAGTATGATAAAACAAGTACTGATAAAAACCTGGCAAATATATAAATTCAGTCATCATGAGAGATACCATAAAAATACTTTTTTAAGATATAGCATTTTTATAACTTCATTTTATTATCTATTTTATGATATAAGTATTATTTATAAATTATTTTTAAATAATTTAGTAGAGAGGAAGTCTGTTCAGAGAAATATCTGAATTTCCAGAAAGCTACTTAAAGGGGAAGCAACATCTAGTTATTAACCATATTCTTAACTACAGTTCACATTTTTAACAGTCTATTATTGTTTTCTTATTAAGCTTTGAGCTATGAAGATGATCAGGGACTGGAACATCTGCCTTCTGAGCAAAGGCTGAGAGAGCTGGGCCTATTCAGCCTGAAGATGGCTGAGTGGGGACCTGATCAGCGTGTATAAATACCTCAAGGGAGGCAGTGAGGAGAAGGGAGGTCTGCCTCTTTTCAGTGGTGGCTAGCGATAGGACTAGAGGAAAAGGCCACAAGCTGAGGCACTAAAAGTTCTGTAGGAACTTAAGAAAAAAACATCTTGACAGTGAGGGTGACAGAGCACTGGAACAGGCTGCCCAAAGAGGTTGTGGACTCTCCCTCTTTAGAGATCTTTAAAACTTGCATGGATGCAGCCTTGTACTGCATGCTGTAGGTGACCCTGTGTTTGCAGGAGGGTTGGACTAGATGACCTCTAAGGTCCCTTTCAACCTTAAGCATTCTATGATTCTATGATTATGCAAATGAAATAGCTTCTCTAAGCATTATATTTCCATTCTTATAATGGAAAATAAGGATGAAGAAAGTATGGTCTTATGTGTGTTAAAGTTAAAAAAGTAAATATTTAAAACATCATGGAAATACTCCTGTATTCACTTGAAGATAATCTGATGTTTAGAATATTCTATCATGCCTTTATTATAAAACTAGATAAACAAAAATAGTGGTTTTTTTGTTTGTTTGTTTTATTGTGTTTTAGTATGTGTAAATTTTTGGAACATTTATTTTTAACAACAAAGAGTACAGAAACATCCAGATCATTATTTGAATAAAATATCCCATTGAAGATGATTAAATTAGATTAAAAGGGAGAAGAAAACTCTTCTGAGTATGCTCTGTGCTTACTCAATGCTTTATTATATCCTAAATTTAGTTAATCATTAGAGAATTACTTCTTACTGTCTTAATAGTAGATCTAAATTGAACTGGAGGAGGATGGTAAAGAAACTACGTTAGTTAAAATATATGTAGGCATAGCCAGGAGCAGTGTTAAATGAAGGATAAATCTTGGATTTGAAACTCTATGTGCACTTTTAATATCTAAATACTTTGGAATTTCTCTCTGGAATTTCAGGCATTTCACTGATGCAAGGCCAGGAATATCAGTCCAATTCAGTGGTCCCTAATCAGCATGATCTTGGCTATTTTGTTTTTTATTGGTCAGTCATATTTCAGGGGATGAAATAATTCTCATGATTTGTCCTGATTGTATCTCTTGCGCATTTTAAGACTGCACAATCTTCACGTACCACATTAATGTCTTAAATTTTTTTTTCTTCTAAGAAGTATATTCTTAAGGAGGAGAAAAAAATCAAATCAATTTCAGTCTCCAGTGTAAAGGAAATTTTTATTTGTTTGAGAAGCTGTTTGAGAAATTCAATCAAAACACCCTTTGGACATACTAAAAACAGCATTATTGAATAATTTTCCTTCTGTTACCACTATAGGAAAGTTAAGAAGCCAACTACATGGTTGTTAAAGCAGAAGTGGTAGAGGATTTAACAAAGAGGCTTCACAAATGGCAGTTCAATTTTTAACCCTGTTGCCCGGGTCCTAAATAGGACACTGAACAACTGTACAGATTAGAGATCAAATGTTTAACTATCTCCATTTCCAGTGGGACATATATATCTTGAAAATAAGGCCGTATTGCCCACTTCTTCTGTAACATTTCTTTTATCCACTTAAGGTCCTGAAATCTTCACAATTTGACAGGGTGTTGCAACAATGAGGCCTAAAAGAGGTAGCCTTCAAAAAAATCATAGCTAAATCCTACTATGAAAGACCCTATTCAGGAGGGGAGGTTGTAGAACTACAGAAATGAGTTGTGCTGCTGTTCAAGGGAAAGTGGAAAAGCAACTTTCTATTCTGGAAGCACAAGCTTTCTGAGAGGACCTGAGCCGAGGTCCATAGTAGATTACCTGTTACTATTGAAGTTTAGTAGAGAGCAAGCTGTACTTGACAGACAGAACTCTGTCTTGATTTTTCCACCATGGTTCTTCAGGAAGATTTGATTCTGCTTCCACCTTTTTGCTTAAAGTTTTTCCACGTGGCAAAAATGAGTTTGGAGATGGAAATTCCAGAGTTTTTACAATCTCTGACAATGACAGAGAAGACATATAGTTATTACTTAATGGTACAATGGTTCTGTCATTAGGAACAGAAACAATATTACCTATTATGAGAGACTTTTATTTTTATTTTTATTTTTTTAAAAAGTGAATGTTCAGACAAGAATATTGCTCAAGGTTGCTTTCTGAAAAATTCCAAAAACAAACTCAGAGAGGTAACCATGTAGCAAAGGAACCTTCAGGCCTTCAAGTATATAAATCCTGCAATAATTCATAGTATTCTTGAGAATCAATAAAATTTTAGTAAAATCTATCCATTCTGAGAAAGTCAGATAAAAAGCTGTCTAAAGAATTAAGCACACTGCCACTGGGCATACACTGATTTATAATGTACAATATGCAGACAATATGCTTTTATGAAAATATTTATTAAAAAATAATTTCAGAATACTAGTTAAGTTATCTTATACAGAACATAAGGTTTGCATCTAGCTAAGAAAATGGTTCATTTGCACAGCCTAGTATCTATTTAATGCCTGGCAGTATGGCTAACAAAGGACAATTTATTCTGGATGAAAAGTTATTTGTTAAGCTAACTTAACCAAGGATAATGAGCAATATACTGTGATTTTACTAATTCTCTCATAATCTAGGTCATAGTTGTCTTATCTGGTAATGAAAATATTTTGCAAAAAGTGCTATTTGGGATGAGAAGTAGTTTGAGATTTAGATAGCTAAATTTAGGTGTCTAAAGCTAACTGACTATATGTGAGTAAAATACAACAGTCACTGGAGTTGATATGTCTAAAGAGTGGCTTAGTTGACTAAATATAAATATTTTACAAAGACTTCTTTGATTTTACTGACCTGATGTCTCTTGACTTGAAAGCATAGACAGTTTGGAATTCAACACAGGTATCTCCGTCATTAGTGTCATTAGTACTACTTTGTTCTGTTGTCTCAGTGCTCAAGGATATGTAGCATATCAGCATATGGCTAACAGACAGGACATAGAGCCTGTAGAAATCGTGTAGAGGAGCTCTGTATATCTATATAAATTCCTATAACGGATGTATACCCTTCTTGAGCGAGAGTGAGGCTAGACAGAATATGCATAACTATTTAAACTTGTGCAGAAAGCAACTGAATCACATAGACACATTTAAATGAAGGTATCTATAATCTAGAACCTTATAACCAACAGAGAGCATTTTAGTCACCTAATGTTAAGGCCATTCAAGATGGCATCTGACACAGAGACTGAACTCCAGCTGAGGTTCCAGAAGAAACTGGAACCTTAAGTCTTAAATTGCTCTCAAGTTCAGTACTGTGTATGTCAGTGCTATGCAGATGGCTTCCTAGGACATATCCAGCATTATTCTATGTTGATATATATGATGATTTTTATCCAGTCCTGGATTTTGTAATCTATATGTCCTCTATGTAAACAAACTACACTTCCCCTATGTTAATAATATTAATTCTGAAATAATACCTAATATAAAACAAGTCCATATAATGAGACTTCATGTATAATATATATTTTTGCAAAAGCTGCATTTGTGCATTGTTTTATTCATCTTAAATAGTTCAACTGACTTCTGAGGCTCCTCTAGGTTTATTTTATTATATCTATTACTACTAAGCACAACAGAAATGTTTTTTCTTTTGTAGCTGAAAATCTTTAAAGAATGTTTAAAAATGGCATAGCTATACATAGGCATACATACAGCATATATATCAAAAAAAGGAAAGAAAGGAGAATCAGAGGTTATAATTGTTGTTCTAAATATTGATTTAAAATGTTTTCCTGGCTTCATATGTAGTTCTTTAATAACCTAGAGTCCCTGAGGATGTTTTATTATCTCTTCATGTACACATTCAGAATCTTCAAGGTTGGAAGGGACCTCTAGAGATCATCTAGTCCAACCTTCCCGTTCCAGCGGGCACACCTAGAGCATGTGGCACAGGGCAGCATCCAGGCAGGTTTTGAAGACCTCCAGAGAAGGAGACTCCACAACCTCC
>JAUBOD010000213.1:177585-191559 GCA_032353885.1 Nothura maculosa | reverse complement strand
CAGGAGGAATGTTGCCAGCAGGTCAAGGGAGGTGATTCTGCCCCTCTACTCAGCTCTGGTGAGGCCGCACCTAGAGTGCAGTTCTGGGCTCCCCAGTATAAGAAGGACGTGGAGCTTCTAGAGAGAGTCCAGTGGAGAGTGACAAAGCTGATTAACGGACTGGAACATCTCTCATATGAGGAGAGACTGCATGAGCTGGTCTTATTCAGCGTGGAGAACAGACTGCTGAGAGAGGATCTTATTAACATGTATAAATACATGAAGGGAGATTGTAAGGAAGAGGAGGCTAAGCTTTTTTCAGTGGTGACCAGTGAAAGGACAAGGGGTAGTGAGTGCAAGCTGAAGCACAGGAGGTTCCACCTGTAAGTGAGGGGGAAGTTCTTTATAGTGAGGGTGACAGAGCAGGGGAACAAGCTGCCCAGGGAGGTTGTGGAGTCTCTTTCTCTGGAGGTCTTCAAAACCCTCCTGGATGCCACCCTGTGCCACATGCTCTAGGTGTGCCCGCTGGAGCGGGAAGTTTGGACCAGATGATCTCTAGAGGTCCCTTCCAGCCTTGAAGATTCTGTGATTCTGTGATTGTTCTGAAAAATCATTACTTAAACAGTTTATATCCATCTATATAGTGCTAATTTATCTTTTCATTTGTTTGTATTGTATTTCTGCCAATTTTCAACAGCTGATTTTTCTGTTACATATGGAGTCACAATTTTTCTGATATATGTATGATCTGAAATTTTAATAAGCATATTCTCTTTCATCAGTAGCAAGATCAATAAACACAAAGGATCTGTCTCTACTTCTCAGTCTTTCACAGAAGAGTTCCAGTGACAAGTGTGAAAACTGTACTTGAGAACAGTATTTTCTTCTAATAGTAAAATGCCTACTGACCCAAAAAGAGAAGATGTCTTGTGTTAGGAAAAAAAATGCTTGATTATCTAGTGATCCTAAGCAATGATTTGACTGAGCCTCCTCCAAAGTAATTGCTGTACTTTTTCCACAGAAAACAAAGACTATTTATTACTTTTTTTTTTTTAAACATTGTGCAAAATATATTTTTATGAAGTTCATATTTAAAGAAAGAATTTTTGTTTCCCAATCTCAGCTGTACTGCTTAAAAATACAACTCCTTTGCTGATCTATTGGGTATTTACATACCCTTCCATATTTGATTTAAGCTGCCTGTGCTGTTTAACTTCCCTATTTCATAACAAAGAAATGTAAGTAGGATAAAACTGGCAGTGACTTATCATCTAAAAAGAAATCACATTTTTTTCATGAGATTTCTCATGAGTGATTCAGAGTTAACTTACCCCTCAAAACAATCTTTTGCAGTCAGAAAACAGAGAAAAAAAATTGCTAAGCACATCGTATGATATTCAAAACCTCTATATGAGAAATCATTTGAGAATATAGCATCCACTAGAAGAAAATAATTTTATATAAAACTAGTTCAGTGTGACAGCCTGCTTCTTTCCTGACCTACCATGCAGAGCCCCATTCAGGTGTTAATCATCAGTGTGTTATCTGATCATGGGATGTGCTTCCCTAAATCTCTCCCTCTGCTCTATCAACTGAACGTTAACCATATGGCTGCATCTTCCTGGGAGAGGTTCTGATGAACTTTGGGGAGGGACATAACAACACCACAGTAGCCGAGGATCAACTAAGCTGGTACTAGCAAAAAAAAAATGGCCAATATGCAAAATGACTATAAACTACCCTATCCCTTGAATAGAGGGACAGCCCCAGAGCCTGATGAGCTTTCATTGCAAAGTAGTGGGATATCCACCAGAGGCATCTCTAAAGGTTACTTCTTGAGGGTGAGAGATCCCTCACCAGCCACAAATCTGTGGTGAACAAAGGATGATGAACTTTTTAGTATTTTGTAAACTGTACTCAATTGTATACAGGATTGATTGTGCACAAAATTCCTTAGACATAAATAGCTGAACAACTATTGTCCCCATCTAGCCACTGCTAAGTTGGGATTTAGCCACAACACAAGCTCCTCTGAGAAGGAATTTGCAACAGAAGGGCGTCCAGTCTGGACATCATGACTTAATGAGAGTCCTGGTAGTGACTTCCTGATAATTTTGCATAAGCTTGTCTTCTATGCAGCAAATAACAGTGACCTTGCCATAGAATCTTGTCAAATCACTGTCCATGCCAATAAAATACATTGCAATTTCTTTCATAAGAATGAAGTGCACTCATTCCCCGTCCTTTATCACTTGCTTTGTGAGGCTCAGTCATCTGTCTATTCTTATGTTCTGTTACTGCAGTGCTCCTTCTGCTGAAGATCCTCAATTCCCAGACCAATCCCAATGGCTATGAAGTCAGAGTTACTCTGAAAGAACAAAGAAAAGAAGGAAAAAGTAGAGTTATGATGTAGAATAACTTCAATATACTGTCTAAGAATTTAGAAACAGATTGTTGATTTACCATTTTAGAGATCTTATTTACAAATACAGTGTAAGTACTTCTTTTTAATTTGTGACTTTATTTTGTTAGTGCTTGGTAGACCCATTTTTTTCAAATATTTTATAAGCATAATAATAATACAATCCCTGTAGAACTGCTGTGCCGTAATTTCATTGTGCTTTTACCATTGAATACAAGCTTCAGAAACCTAGATTTGAGTACTATATTTTTACTAAGACAATATACATTGACTCCATAGTCTTCTTTATGAAACATCACCTTTTTAACTATAAGATTTCACATATAATCTGGTTGTTAGCAAAATAAAAAGTACCTTGGATAATCTATCATATCAGGTGACACAAGAGTGGTATTTTATTTTGTGTCATCTTTTCTATACTGAATTCTGTGTTATTTACAGAATGAATCAGTATTGGCTCATCTGATAATTTCAGACTTTTCAAAACTTAACAAGGTCCTTTGCCACATGAATATTTATTAGCCCAACTATTTTGTCCAACTTTTTTGTCCATGTTTGTACTTTTAAATTAAGTAGTGCTACACAATATGTATGGGCTCTGAAATCCCATTGCCCATGATGTTATGCTATTAAAATTGCCTTGGATACCACTTTGGTCCATGTAATCAGCAAACAGGCAAACTTGTCATGGTCCTCAGGAAACCAAGGTGTAGAAGAAATAGCAAATTTTTCCACTGAATCTCAGGAAGGACATCTCACATGAAGACAAATAAGTATGGCCTATTTCCATCTTACTATTTATCCCTATGACAACTGTAAACTTGAGTTCAGTTGAATTTTAAAGTTGACAGCCTGGGATACATGGAGAGAACAAATACTAGTTCAGTTATATAAGAAAAGATGCAGGTGAAACAAGGCTATGGAAAAGACAGTTAAAACTAATAATAGAAATGGAGGTCTGTGTGGGAAATATCTACTTTTTATGTTTATAATTAGTAGTAGATTTAACCATTGGAAGTTTCACACTGCAATACACACAAATAGTCATGGAATAAAAAGCAGTTAATTATGTGCCAGAAACTGATTTACTCTGTGACCCACATCCAGGCTTACAGTGTTATTGTCCCACTGGACTGTATCCTGAGATGAACCAGTACCAGGGGAAAACTGGGACATGAGAATAACACAGGTTTGTGAGAATAACATGAGGCAGATTTCAAAGAGTTATTTTTTAATCTCAATTTTGGAGAAAGAAGTCTAGAATGTATATGTCCTTTTTTAGTGAAGTCATCAAATCAGCTTTTAGTACTACTTCTCTCATTTTTCTTTCTTTTCTCTTCATTAGATAAAAAGATGTTCTTTTTTTTTTGTCTTCAGTAAGATCTTGTTAAATGTAGTGACCCCAGGAAGAAGATTTTCTATATACGATTTCAAGTGCACACTTTTCAGGTACACATTTTTGCACACTATAATATCCAGTTCTGCATAGTTTTGTTTAACACAATTTCTGAAAACTAGCACAGTATACATTAAATTGGGCCCTAAATTTGCTACACATACAATTACACATTCTTTTCACAAATCCTTAGGAAAATTGATGAGTTATGGGGAGGGAAAACAAACAAACAAACAAAACCCCTCTTTTTATTTTATTGTATAGTTCTTTTCATTCTTGTGTTTCTATACATAAAAAATGAAGTTTTGTTCAGGGTCATGAAAGTTTTCTAATGGTAGAATAAGGTGGAATTGGTTTAATTTTCCCTCCTCTGTCAAGATGTAGTAGACATGACTCCATTCTATTCAATATTATTTTTTAGTTATATATAAAAACACTTTGAAATAGTGATTATGTTCTTTTTCTATTATCTTGTCATATTTTTTATAACTCTTTTTGTTTGTATCTTTTTAACCTATACTATCTTCTTTCTGAAAATGTGTTCACGTGAAAAATTTCTGTCTTCTAATCTCATAGAACTTAAAATCTTTTAAAATGAAGAAAAGGAAAATAAAACATTTTGTGTTTTCCTTGTAGGTCCTTACAGGTCTGAATTTTACAGGTCTGGATGTTTAATAAATAAATAAGGGCAATATAGAAGATGAAAATTCATTTTTTGAAGGAGATTAAGACCGATATCATTATTTGAAAGTATAAATTCAATTAGTTTAAATGAAAACACAAAGATGTTCCCTTCCAAAAATGCCAGCCGGTTGTACTGGATGGCCAGAAATTGTTCTTTTTCTCAATATAGAAATGTTGATAGAACAAAAAAAAATCTGGAAGATTGCAATTTTTGAATGAGAAGAATTGTCCAGCTGATATTTTTTTCTGTAACCCAGATGAGGCGGTATGTGAGCTGTAAGATGATCATGTCAATATGTATTTACTGCTGAGTCACTCCCATGCAATCCTATGCATCCTATTTTTATTTCCATCTTAATTCAGACAATTCAGGCTTGTCTACCTAGTATGAGAACTCAAATCCATTTTTGAAGAAATCCACTTCAAAGAAATTTGAGATGAACTACCAAACAAGCTTATTGCAAGCAGGAACAGAAAGAGTATAGACAACCTCCATTTAAAAAAAAACCCCAAAAACAAAAAAAAAACCTTTTTCTTTTTGAGTTCACCCCTGTGGAAAATATAAATGAAAATTTTCAGAAGTCTGTATATTAATGTTTTTCTCCTTTTGCATTGCAATCTTCAAGAATAAAAAATTTGAAAATAATTGTGGAAAGACTCTCTATTAAATATTCAACTCTACCAAGTGTGATTATGTATCTCGCTGTTTAGCTTAGTTTATTTTAACAGACAATAGACCACATTTAGCTAGTCAGACCACCTCAGACCAGGTTCTTCATTTCTAGTTTCTTCATTTCTAGGTTCTTCATTTTCAGTATCTTCCTTTCTAGTTTAAGGGGAAACAAGTTGCTTATAATACTGAATTCTACCTTCTCTAGGTAGTGTGGAAGACAGTGATGGGAGGAAAGGCTGCAGGTCTAGTAAATACTTGGTCCAGGAACCCAAGAAGGAAAACACAGCAATTATTGTCTATATTTCTCTTCTAAGTTGCAGATGTACTTACCCTCTGCAAGTGTATACACTGGTTCCCTGCTGAGACTTGAAACACTTCTCAGCATCCTCCTCAAGGCTTGTAGCCACTTGCCTCCCAACTTCACTTTAGGATAAAAATTATTTTCTCACCATTTGACATTTGGATACTTGCCTTTAATTTTAAATTAATAATTTTAGCAAGTCTCAGGTTTACTTTATCTCTCATTATGCACATTGTCAGCACAGTGTCATTCAGCTTAGTGATTTCCTACATAATTTAAGCAGGGCAATATTGTAAGGGTATTATATAATAAATTTCTACAAGATCTGGGATAGAAAAATGGAATTTATTTAAGAACGTAATTCAATCATGCTCTAATAAGCTCACACTTGTAAGAATCAATATCTGGAAAGGCTCATGGATATGAGACACTGAAGGCAAGGGACACCAGGTATTAGGTCATCATCACACCTCTGGCATTCTTTTTGAGTGATAGTGATAAATTGAGTTTCTTCATATCTGTCAGGAGTTATCAATTGTCATGGGGCAGTCCTTTGCTTCAGTATCTTTCTTGTTTGTGTCCTCATAAATCTTGAGCAAACCTGTACTTTCTGTTTTGTCATTGTTTGGAATATGTCTGTTTTCCTGATGAACTGTCCAGAAAAGAAAGGCATATATGCTACTCTGTAGCTTTGTTTTTCCTGTTTATAGAAATCTCGGTCACCCAATGCCTTGTAAGAGTGCAGGTTCTCTGCTTTTCACATAAACTTTTAATACTGGGAATGGTGTCCCATGTTATGAATATCATATTTTTAACCTATGTTACACTGTTCTTTCTGGCACTTTATCACACACACTCACATTTCCATTCATATTTTTTTCATGACAGTCAATCAATGTCTCTGCTACAAATCTCTACAAAATAAAATTTAGAAATGCTACTAATACATATTTCAAGTAATAGATAATTGCATGGTGTATGTCAGTCAATCTTTTACCTGAAGATGTGCATCTTAATTTGTGTGATATATGATATTTTAGAGACAGTAGTGCAAAATTGGAGGAAAGGATCCCAAAAGTAAGTGAATGTTCTTGAATATTTTTCCTTTTGAATACTTCATTTGACAGAGATATCAGACACTGAAAAATTCACTACAGATGGCATTTGTTCATCATAATAATAGGATGAGCAGTAAAGATTTCAATTAAACTATTATTTTTAATCTTACTGGCAAAATAGAAAAAAAAGTCTTTCAGAAAGTGGTTAAAAGTAGATAATAAAGTAAGAGTTCTTTTCACACTGATGTTCTGTTTTCTCAGTTATTTATATGTATGCATGTAGAATTTAATTCCAAGAACTGACAACTAAATTATTAAAATATCACAAGCAATTTATGTCCTTGATTGATTCAAGATCATTCACTTTTTCTTTTTCTAGCCAAGCAATATGGTGATAGTTCACACTTAAATATGACCTCTGTTCTTCCTGTCTTTATTTTCTGATCGATTTGAATCCAGTTTCCTTAGATTTTCAATTTTTTAGTTTATCTTTGCTGGGAATAAATCTAAAACTGGTTACCTTGATGTATATGAAACATTTGTCTATCAGCCTGCCTGATGAGTTTTGTTTGAGCTGTGATGAGACCCTTTGAAATGTGGAATATTGAAATATTTTCTCTTTGAGATGCTTCGATATAGACTCTACCATCTATTCTCCCTATAGGAGAAGAATCCGGTGAAAACTATTTATGAAAGTAGCTTGCAGAGATGAACACTAAATGACTAAGAAGAGCAAACTTTCTAGGCTGCCACTACAGACAAAGACAAATGCAAGCTTATATTTTGCAAATACATATGAAATGCACTTCTTCATCTGTCTAGAAGGGGGCCAGGGTAGGAGAGAAACATAAGCACACAAACCCAAAGAAAGCAATCACATTCTGTGGATTCCCTGATGTGAATTGCCTCTGTATTAGGACTGTTGCATAATGTTCCCTTCCCACAGGGTGGCAAGAACCACCTCACAAATAGCTGTGATCCCTACAAATCATTTTGGATACTGCCCATTTCAGACACATCACTCTCATTTGTGTCATGTTTCTGTACCATATTGCAGAAGGCACATGTACTTTATCTTGTCTTAACATAGATGTGTATCTTCTTGTCTTAAAATGTTTAGGTTAAATCTATAAAATGTTTGCTTTTAGCTGTAATACAAAATTTTCACCCAGACATTAATCAAAAATGACCTTGTTTTAAGTTACCACAGAAAACAGGACTTTTACATACAAGGCTGCTTGTGCTCAGCAAGTATAGCTAGATTAACTAGCTATTATTATCCTTATTATTCTTAACTGTTTTCTTATTATTCTGGTATGTTTTACGTCTCCTATGAAAGAATTGTTTGAGTCAAAACTTTACTAAAGCTTCGGGGGAAAAAAAAAAACAAAACAGTGACAGCACTGCAAACCCACGCATTTCAAATCAGGCACAAATGGTACTATGGAAAGTTACAGAAACTGTAAGTCTATTCCTTCGCCTCTGTTTTGAGAACCTTTCAGTAGACCGTAGTTTTATAGATCTATTTACTTTCTGAAGTAGCTTCAGCTCTTTTCTGGGAAGATTTTAGAAGTATCTATCATATATGTAAACTAAGTATTTTACCATTAATTTCAAAGGTCTTAGCTTTTTCATGGATTAACTTTGTTTACTTTAGCAGGCTGTTAGTATCCTTGAAGTTCTTACAGTCCTTAAATGGCTTCTTTTATGAAGAAGCATTAATTTTTTGGCCTTGTTTTATCATACACTTTTTAACATGATGATTTTTCATTATACATCTCTTAGAGCCTACTTATAATTCATTAAAATCATATACACATACATAGACACATACACACACTCTTCTTCACCACCTATAACCAAATGTAAGCTTTTTTTTTTCAATTAATTCCTGTTGGGCATTTTTAAGTCTTATGTAGTCTGAAGTTGTCAGAAATACTTGTGCATACTGTGCCTCATATAGGTTTCAATGTAAAAGCAGTTAGATAAATAATAGGGTGAATTTTTTTTACAATCAAAATTTAAGCTCAGATTGCTTAAGCTCTTTTTTCTTCATAATACCGATAACATACTGACATTATGACATTATTTGCATTATTGTATTAATAGAAATGGTTATATATATATAAAAGTGCTAATATATATGTATATGAATACTTTAAACTTTGATTTCTTTGGTAGTTCTAATACATTGTTGGTGGTTAGAAGGCATAATATTGAAGGGCAATATATCAAGAACAAAATATTAGACCTATCCACAGTTATCCTTGAGTATTGCATTCCTGTGATTTTCATCATCATTCTTATCATCATTTAAAAGGTAATGTTCCATATGTATGCTCTTAACCTTCATGTAGAGAAATTAAATGATTCAGACACAGACAATTTTATACTACTTTATATGTGGAAGTTACACTTCTGAATTAATATTTAAAGACACATCTTACAAGGAGGAAATAAATATCTCTTTTTTACATACTTATTATAGAGTAATTAATAACTGCTTAGATTTTAATTATTTTTTTTATCTTGAAACTGTGAAAATGGGCAAAACAGACCATATATGAACCTCTTCCAAATCTATTAGCTATCATCTGTTGAATACTTTGTTAGTCTGAAACCAACACTTCTTGCTTCTTGAGGAATGAATAGCATCCATGGCAAGAAATGGTGGACTGACTTTAAGTACGATAGGCAGCTACATTATTAAAATATTAATAATCCACCATTTTTTATTTAAAAATTACAAATTCTTTACATCAGGTAAAGAAATATGCTATGTAATTTATTAAGAAAATAAATTACAAAGAAGCAAGACAGGAAAAAAAATAGAGATCGAAAGAAAATTGAGAGAAAAGAGAGTCTGTAGAGATTTTAGAAGATATGAAGAGACCATTTTACTAGAGAATGCTTGGATATAGAGAGGATAGAACTAGTATCAAGCACTTACTTACTTTTCAATTTCTGCATTATTATTTTGATCTGTTAATAATTATTAATAATTAGTAATAATATATGATATATATTTATTATTTATTTATTATTTATTATATTTTATTATTTATTATATTTATTTAATGATTTTTTGAGGGAGGTGGAATTTGTCTCACATTACTTCCAAAGAGCAAAGCATCAAGCAGCTGTTATCAATAATAATTCATGTTGCGCTCTTTATCTAGGAATATGTAATGATAGTATGCACTATGGAGTTCAATTACAGAAAATTGTCTGTTTAAATTTTCATAAATATTTAAAAGAAAAAGATTATTTTGCTGATAAACCAAGCTCTGTATTATTAAGTCTTCTTCACATGTCATTATTATGCTCCTGCTGTTTCCGGTCATATTCTTAACCTCCTTTCCCCAATTCGCCTAATAATAAATAGAGTTATGATTTTTTTTTTTCCTTCTGTACTGCCTGCAAGAGGGCACAAGTAATTGGCATGAGAGAATGAGACATAGCATTTATACTACTCATTTGCCTTTGCTAAAGGCTAACACTATTTAGCAGCGCTGTGCAGAGGAAGCTCACCTCACAGGCTCTGGTTTAATAAAGATTCTGTTATTAGTAATATTAGTACTATGACCTCCATTCTGACATTTTAATATCACTGGAAATAGCATTAGGAATAAATTGCCTTTGAATAATTTCCAAGGAAAACCCATATTTTTTTCCTTTTTAGTTATGCTAAAATATTATTTTATTATTAATGTTCCAGAATGCCAGGCTTTTAAGTTTGTAAAAACATATGTCCATGATAAACTATTCCATAATGCTCAGAACTAACAAACTGATGTTTTTTCTGCTTAATAAAAGCTATGCTAGAATTATACCTTTTCATCTTTCAGATATTCCAGTTTGCATTCATAGAAAACAGCTGATTACTGTTTTGCTGAAAATATTGCTGTTTTTTTCTGAAACATTGCTGAAAATATCTATATTTTTTGTCTGATGCAAGCTCAAAAAATATTACTTCACTTTAAAAAAAAAAATTTTACAAACTTTTTGTGTTTCCACACCACTTGTGAAGAGACTGATTTTATCTGCTAGAAATATATGAACTACCAGATATAATAAGTACGTATCTTCCTGAAGGTAGAAAGGAGGAGAATTTTGGTTTTATTGAAAGCAATAGAAGTAAACTAAACAGTATTTATGTGCATGGTCTTCCCTGGATATTATTCTCTCTGTATGTGTAATGTCTGTATTCATCTTTTGTTATTATGTAGTATCTGTATATCCGTATTGATCTTTTATATCTCTGCAGTTGCCAGAGAAAACAAAACAAAATTAAAAATAATAATAATAAGACAGATAGCAACCTCCTAAAACAAACAAAATAAAAGGCTTACAGAAAACATGTAAATTATGTAGTAGCTTCTAGATAGCATTTGCAAAATTCCTTAGGATAGTTCTATACAGCTAGAAAAACTTTATGTCAATTCTTTCTGGATTTAGGCAGTTAAAAGTTGAATTTAAAATGTCTTTGCTACTTTAAAGGGTGTTTGCTTAATAGCATCATTGGTCTTAATGAGTGTTACACAATACTTGCAGTGGGACATTGTATGTTGAGACTGGTCTCTTCCTTGTATATATTTACATTGTTGTTGGTAAGTATACCAACAGCATCACTTCCGAAATGGGCATATATTCTGGATGGCTGCATAAAAACAGGAGTTTTTTTGGAAGCTTGTGAAGGTGAGACACAGAATGGCAGAAAATATATTAATTCCTCAACCACTAGATGTTTACATTAAGGAAAAAAAATAGAAAAAGTGCAATGCATCTTTTCGGGTAAGTCACTTAGGAAAATCTACAAATTGCTTTCTTTTTTCTTTTTCTTTTTCTTTTTCCTTTTTTTTTTTTTGTAAAAGTTGCACAGTTATTTAACCATTGAATCACTGTAATTACTTAAAATTTATTGGAATATGTCTATACTTCCACAGGTTTACTGTTTTTTTATTTGATTATTAAAATTTAGTGTGGAAATGCATTTTATGCTTGAAATCAATCACAATAATTGCTTAATCAATTGAACACCTAATTGCCATTCTAATAAACGGAGAAGTATATGACATGACAACTAAGGTTCATTGTCAGTTGCACATCAGGAGAATTAAATGATTAATGAAAAATAATAATAAAAGTTGTTACCAACAATATTGTTCAAGTTAAATCACAGTGACAGACTGGAATTTCAAAATGAAGTGAAAAGGACTCTTTGAAATATAGCTCATCATTATGTGGCACATGCATGTGACAGCAGACTGTTTTGAGGCTGCAGAAATTGTCTCAGAGAACGGTTTGATTTTGTTGCATCTGGAAATATCATCAACAAATTTACTTTCTATCAAATTTCAGTAACAAAATGTTTACTACAATAAGTAGTAATATATTAAAATTACTACATATTCATGCCATTTAGAACGTAGATGCAATATGTCAATTTAATTTTCATTTAATCGGTTAATAAAAGAGTTTTATCTTGAATCTAGTTAAAGAAAATGCTATTTTAACCATATATCCTTTCTGTGGTTACACTATAAACGTATATTTACTTATTACAAAAATTAAGACCTCTATTGCATATGATAGATATATACATACAGTGCTAAATTGCTAGCCATTTCTAGTGATGTCTATTGAGTATAATTTTAATTCCTAATATATGTGTGCTGAATATTTTTCAACCAAAGACTTTACATTTAAATGATATTATAGGTACATTTTTTGTCTTCTGTTGCTTTGCATTCCATGTTTTCTTTTTCCATTGAAAAAGTTTACAGCTGTGTTATCAAAAGTGATGAATATCTAAATAAAAACCTGAGATCTTTGATACATGTGCAGTCATAGCCTTTGCCTAAAGATTTTCACCTTAATGAGTGTATTTCTGCACCAGAGCTTCTGCTGTAGGACTCCTTTAGTGTTGTAACACTAGTAGTTTTGATGGTTGTGAAAATTTGGTGCGTGAATTTCATCATTCATTTCATTAACAAAGTAAGCATTTCTTAATCATCTGGGAATGCCTACCAGTTCACACTTTGCACAACTCATTATGTCTGTTTTTACATTTTTGCATATTTGAAGGCTTTCAGTGAAATCATTCATGGTGGATGACCTTATGACTGGCTTGATTCTTAAATATCAATATATAAATTATTCTGAGAAGTTAAGTTTCCTTGAGGAGAGATCTTCCATAGCTCTTGTTAAGCTTATTATACTCGCCCTTTCCACAACCTTCTCTGCTGCTGATGTTGTCGGTCTTTGCTTCTCAGGGAACTTTGGAGTGGGTAGTCAGCTTCCGACACTCTGCAGGAGGTGTTTGAGAGAGACAATGATTTCTTTTTCCTCAGCTTTGCATCCACTAGGAGTTACTTAATATGCTCCTGACAAGCCTTGAAGTTTTCAGTGCTAAGTTTTTACAGAGGTGGTAGCCTCCTGTAAACAAGAGCCACATCATATTTTCTTGGCTATACAGTCAAGTAGTTACAATTCTATTCTAATGCATGGGAGAGTTGATTCAATGTTCTCCATGATTTGGGAAATTAGATAAAGGTGATGGCCTGTTTAAACTTTGGTAGTATGTAATAGTACCAGAGCCAAAGAGAATATTTCACGTTTTCACCAATACCTTAATGAGTCTGTTAACCAAGAAAAAGAAAAGAGTTTTTGTTTGTTTGTTTGTTTTGTCCATTCAAAGTTAAAATGTATTAAAGTATACAAGCATTTGTTAGCCCAAAAGCATAGATTTCTTTCGCCTTATGAGGAAAGAAACACAGAAGGCTTATGTGTATATAATTTTGACCTCTTGGTTTGGAGATGCCATGAAACACCTTATAAAGTTTCATAAAGCATTTTGACTGTCTGCCTAGTCACTTGTAATGTTTTTTCTTGGACAATCTAATCACTATTAGAAATAGGAATCCACACTAGGGGATAAAAGTCATTTGGACACCTTCCTTTAACAAACAAGTTTTGATTTCAAATAACCAAATCACTAGGCTAGAGTCAAATTCCTGTTTTCTGTGATTTCATCCAAAGATTGTGTTCATGTGTGTTTATGAAGCTCAGCTTTAAATGAGACAATCTGAATATCTCATTGCTTGATGGTGAAGTCACTCTCTTCACACGAAAGACAAATCCAGTAGGCAGCAGGAAAACTAGCATGCAGATCTAGGTAGGATTTTGCTTTGTGAACTTTACAGAGTTAGGCTGTGCTGGAAAGTAGTAAGCCTGGATTTTTTTGTCTGAGATATAAATACAAGAGCCTCCAATAGAACAAATATGTTAAGATTGCTCATATATTTTGAAGAATTTCCTAAGATGAACACTTCAAATAATATTTTTTCTTTCAATATAAAATAATATACCTGTGGATAACCATATTTGTGTCCAGTTCTGGGCTCCCCAGTACAAGAGGGATGTGGAGCTGCTGGAGAGAGTCCAGCGCAGGGCTACCAG
>JAUBOD010000213.1:128275-155711 GCA_032353885.1 Nothura maculosa | reverse complement strand
AAGGGGGAATGGGTGTAAGCTTAAGCACAAGAGGTTCCATCTGCAGATGAGGGGGAACTTCTTTACTGTGAGGGTGATGGAGCAGTGGAACAGGCTGCCCAGGGAGGTTGTGGAGTCTCCTTCTCTGGAGATCTTCAAAAACCGCCTGGATGCCGCCCTGTGCCACATGCTCTTGGTGTGCCTGCTGGAGCGGGAAGGTCGGACTAGATGATCTCTAGAGGTCCCTTCCAACCTTATAGATTCTGTTATTCTGTGATTCTGTGATTAATTTTTTTCCAGTCTTAGGTCATTCTGAATGTCTGGAATTTCTGCAACTAGTCCACAATTATAATTAAATATAATTGTTGCATTTTCCCTAGAGCAGATATCTACGCTCTCTGTTAGGACCAGGATCTGCAGGCATGAAGATTCTTCTAGTCATCTGAAAAAGACCTTGACTACTTCATCCTAATCAAGATGACTGTAACAAACATCACAATGTTGGTTTACCCACTAATCGTGTCCCACAAGTTTTTATCTGATTTATCCCCATGCAGGTGTGCTCCCATGTAGTCCTACTGCTTTCTCATAGTAAGGACTACTCTGCATCCTCATCTCATCTTCACAGCCTGTTCTTCCTAAGGAGTTTGTATCCATGTATTTAACACTTCAGATATGTGAGTTTTTCCTCTGTAATTCCACCAAATTGTAGCCTGTACACTGACATCTAAATCCTCGTGTTTGTTGCCCCATGCTGCATGCCATAGTGTACAGGCACTTCAGATGGGCACCTAATTGTGCTAATTTCCCAGGAAAAGTTTGAGAACTTTCTCAGTATAATTGTCCTCACAACACTTCTTTTTTGTGTGTGTATATGCTTGAAGTGGACACCCCTCAGATCCATTTTGTTGATTAAGTGGTCTCTCTTGTACGCATCACTGTGCACTAGCTCAGTCTACTATTCATCTTTCTCCATGAGTCACCATCTTTCTGTCCCATCCTTCCCCTCACCAGGTTGACCAGACTGTTGGCAAAGATTCTTTTGCTCACCTTTGTTAGGTGGACTCCATCTCTTCCTTGAAGTCCTCCATTCTCAAATTGGGAGATATGGTTGTAAAAGCCAAACCTCTTGTTGTGACCAGCTTCACAGCTACTTGCTGACCTATGTAATCCTTTCACTCTTCTGAAAGCCCTTACCCTAAAGCAGAAGAATCAAGAAGAAAAGCATCTGGGCCATCTTGCCCTTTACTATCACCCCTGGAGCCATACAGACATGCTTGATCCTTTCCAGAAAACCACTTTATAAATTCCATTTATACTCTTCGCCTGAGTTGAAATATTTTTTTTTTGTTCATTTATATGACCACAATTAAATCCTTCTGGGTGCCTCATATGACCTACAAGTCATAATCACCTCTCCTAGAAGAATGATTACAGAAAGTAGTTTTAAAACAATAGTTGGTTGGAGTTAATACTTTAGTTTAATATTTAAGTTAACATCTAACATGAGATTCCATGTTATATATTGACTTTAAAATATTTTCAGTATTAAGTTTCTGCAGATTGCACCATTCTAGCTTGATTTCTGCAAATGAAAGAGCTGTCCTAAGCAAAAAAGGAGCTAGATATATTCATTTTCACAGTCTGTGTACTGCAATATCTGCAAGAAAAGAATAAGACAATGAAATATTATTTTAGGTAAAAAATGAGAACCATTCTGCTGTTACTCCTATTAAAATAAGATTTTTTTTTTTCCAAAGGACAGAGAATTCAATCAACTAGTGCACTTTAAACAAAATCCACAATATGTCTTGCTTCTACCTCTGTAATAAAAATATGTGGTAAAAGTGCTAAAGGCAGCAAGCATCTGTTAGAAAAATGCGCAATATAAGTTCACACATGTTATGCCATCAGACAGAGAAAGAAAATATTTGAAATAACAGTACATGCTTTAGGCACAATAAGTTTGATCATTGGCTGCTTCTAAACTTGGAAAAAATATTAGAAAAAAAAAAAAGGAAAAATTCTGTTATTCATATGGTGGAGTATTTTATGTCTACTCAATTGATAGTGAAGAGGCAAAGTAAAGTGGACAAGCTCTTATTATTGAGATGATACTGCAGAGAACATGGCAAATAATCCATAATTTTGGAGCAAATATCTGATGCTTAGATTTCTGTGACTGGTTTTTTGTTGTTTCTTTTTAAAGACATTTTCTGTCTTCAGAATAATGTAAGCAAGAACAATTGGACTTGCTAAGCAGTTTTTGTAAAAGAAAAGTAGAAGTAATCTAATTTTAGACTTTCAGAGTTAGGAAGTTAGTTCACAGAAATTCTCTGCTTATATTCAGTAGAAGAGATAGGAATCTTTACTGAAAATAAAAGTCATAAAATAGACCTAAATCATAGGAAATACTTTTCTTTGAGGTTTCAGCGTTCCCCACATACAGGAGGAGAAGCTACAAAACCAGGATAGATTAATTAATTCAAAATTTAATGTATTTATACTTAAACATTTTTCAGTGCAAATGGCCAACTACTCTGTTATGCCCACCAAATTTAAGTGGAGATATGGATGTATGAGTAGATTTTAAAAGAACAAGCTGCAAACAGAACAACCTCTAGACTTTGGCTTTCTCTGTTCTTTGTTCAAGTCTCAACTTTGAAACTCACTTAATCTTCTCTTCTGTCTCATTTTCTTGATTTAATTTTTTATATTTCTGTTGGCCTTTCTAATACTTAAGAGTAGAAGCGATGTATGCTGGTGTGGTATAAAGCATAGTCATATTTTCATCAAATGTTGTAATGCTAAACGCATTGCAAATCTTTCTAGAGATTAAGTGTTGTGTATAAAACAGAAACCTTCCTCAAATTGTTTTTCTGTATAGACTTGTGACAGGTAAGGTGATTATTCTTGGCTTCAGGTTTCCTTCTTGTAAATGCTTGTTCACAGTCATAGAAATAATCCATAAAATATTAATCATTCTTAAATCACAAATTTATTATGCATTTTAAAAGTCATGATGCCATCCCATGCCTTAAATGATGTGCATTCAAAAAGCACCAGTGCTTCCTGATTTCCAAAATGCTAAATGAAAATTTAATCTTAAGGAAGTTGGACTAGAACTTCAATTTATAGAAATGGAATAGGTTTATGGAAGGCAACAGGAATGGCACTACTATATCCAAAATTTCAAAGATCCATTATTATTGATGATAAGCCAGAATAAAGCGTCAAAGAAGCAATCAAGCCTTTATTAACAATATATCATGTCTACCTTTTAGCAATTGCCTAATAACAATCTTTTAGCATATAACATAGCTTAAGAAAGTGTAAATATTAGAGAATAGGAAAGCAGTGAAAATGAAAATAAACATTGGGGAGGATAGTAGGGAAAAACTCTTCATTCAAGTAATTTAAATCAAATCAGGAAGTGGCCTATTGATTTATCAATGACACGTGATTAACAAGGATGTAGTCAACCATACATTTGGGATCAATATCAGCAACAGGACAGAGGAAAAGCAATATGAGGCAACTACAAAATGGTAAAAAACACCTGCAAATTGCTAAACATTCATCCAAAGTTAACCCTGAGAAGCAATGCGGTCCCCCAACCAGCTCTGGCAGTATCTGTTTCCAAAATTCCTGTCTAGAGGATATCTTTTATTTATTTATTTATTTATTAAATTTAGCAAGTATTACTTCAGACTGTTCACGGTACAGCCATTCATTCCCAATCTTTCATTTATTTGAAATATCTTGTTATAAAATAAATAAATAAATAAATAGGGATATATCTTTTCTGATTTGCTATAGCTCAGAGATTGCTGCCAACATTTTCAGGAATGGAGATATATATCTGAAGTTGATGCATGGCTTCCCATAAGCAGCCAGGATTCAAAAGTATAAGAAGAGATAAATCTAAGGAGAAGGAGCTATCAACGGAATCTATTGAACCTTCTAGAGGTGGTACAGTGTCAAACTGCAGCTGCTGTAAATTTATATGTGCTATAATTTTTAAATGGTACAGAGCTCCACCTCACTAGATGAAAGTATTACGACCTAATACGAAATACTTCTGTATACAGCTTACCAATGTTAAGTAAAAGGTACTTGCTTTATCCTTTTATTTTATATATTATTTACATAAAAGTCTGCAACATCAGAAACAATCATGTCATCAGTATTCTATTGCATCTTCTGTCTGCTAATGAATTTACACTTACACCACTTTTCTTCTATCATTGAATAGTTTTCCTGTGATGATAAAAGATAATGTTGACAGATTCACAAATTAAAGACAGAAAAGATAAGGATGATCATCTGGATTGATCTCCCACATAACAGAGGATATAGAATTTTTCCCAGCATCCTGTACATGAAATACATTAATTCTGCTGTGTTTGTGACATATTTTAGAACACTTCCAGTCTTGATGACGAACAACAATCATTGCTGTTTTCTGTCCTTCTCAAAGGCTCCCTATTACTTCCATTAGGTTGCCCAAATAACTTGTAAACACATTAAAACAAACAAGCAAGCAAGCAAGCAAACAAACTCATTACAAGAACAAAAAAAGAAAAAAATACCTAGACAGAAAATAGAACACCACAAAAACAACAGCATTTTATTTTATTTATTTTTGAAGTACCAATCATTCAAGAAAGTGATAGGGAAAATAGAGATCAGGTTCGAAAGGCAGAAACCTGTAACCAAGTAAAGACAAACTGGAAATTATATTATTACTGCCACTCATATATGCAACCATATGCATACATAATGCATACATAATTCATGTAAGCATTAAGCTTTGGATGCCTAAACAACCCCTAAGCACAATTAATATAGTTAACAGGAAGACAATATAAGGCAAAGATAGATAATTAATGGCATAGCTTTCCTATTGGTGTTGAGGAATCTACATCCTTAATGAATTTTTAAAGCAAACCAGGCAAATGTTAATCTTTTGTAGTTACATTTGATTCTGATGAAGGACAAGGATTTTTTGTCCTATCTTTCCTTTTTTTTTTTTTTTTGGTAGTACTATTTCAAATTTGAAAAAATACATATATGCAAACATAGTAGGCTTTTTTCTCAGAACTTCCTTCTAACTACTCTGGATGTGTTTTAACTTCATTTGATGGCTACATACATTTTTATGTTACAAACATAAAAGGGAATGTTGGATAATGGGAGCTATAGGAACTGGATTGCCCTCAAATTGGATCTTTCTGCTTTTCTTTGCATTTTGAAAGTACATTAATACAAAAATATGGCAAAAATCTCAAACTAGTCTCTTTAACTTACCTGAAATCTTTGATAAAATTTGCCTTTTCACAAAGACATCACCATCAGAAGAAGACTGTTTCTGTACTTGATTCAAATAGTCAGGCTTCATAGTCATATAGTAGTCATAGTCACAGTCATATAGTCAGGCTTCATATAGTCAAGATTCATAGTCAGGCTACAGCTGTCCCAACAAGAAAAAGAAGCACCTTGGGAGCCCCACACAAATGCCTCTACATAAACGCATAGAGGCATGGGGAATAAACAAGAGGAATTGGAGATGCATGTGTGATTACAGGGCCATGATCTCATTACAAATACTGAGACATGGTGGGACAGCTCCCATGATTGGAATGTGGCCACGGAGGGCTACAGGCTTTTCAGGAGGGACAGGGCAGGAAGATAAGGTGGTGGAGTTGCTCTTTATGTGAGAGAGCAACTGGAATGCATACAGCTCAGCATAGGAGAGGATGGAATGCAAGTGGGTGAGCATAAAAGGGCAAGCCAACAGGGGTGACACTGCTGTGGGAGTTTACTACAGGCCTCCTGACCAGGACGAGAAAGTGGAGGAAGTTACAGGCAGCTGCAAGAAGCCTCCCGATCACAGGCCCTGGTCCTCCTGGGGGACTTTAACCACTCTGATATCTGGTGGGAAAACCACACAGCCAGGAAGAGACAGTCCAGGAGGTTCCTGCAGAACATTTCAGATAACTTCTTGATGCAGGTGTTTGACAAGACGGAGGCCGCTGCTAGACCTAACACCGACAAACAGAGATTGTCTAGTGGGTAATGTGAGAGTTGGGGGCAGTCTTGGCTGCAGTGACAATGAGCTGTTGGAATTCATGATCCTGTGTGGAGGAAGCTGGATGAGAGGTAGGATAGCTACCCTGGACTTCAAGCGAGCCGACTTTGGCCTCTTCAGGGAGCTCCTTGGAGCAGTCTCCTGGGTCAGAGTCCTAGAAGGCAGTCCAGGGAAGCTGGCTAATATTCAAGCATCACTTCCTCCAAGCTCAGGATCAGTGCATTCCCACAAAAAAGAAGTCGAGTAGGCAGGGCGGGAGACTTGTATGGATGGACAAGGAGCTCCTGGGCAAAGTTAATGAGAAAAAAAGAGCCTACAGCATATGCAAAAAGGCCAGGATATGTGGGAAGAATATATGTGCATCGCCAGAAAATGCAGATGCGAAACAAGGAAGGCCAAAGCCCAGGTGGAATTAGATGTGGTGAGGGATGTGAGGGACAATTGGAAGGGTTTCTATAAATATGTCAGCAGCAAGAGGAAGATGAGGGAAAATGTTACTTCATTGCTGAATGGGAAGGGAGCCTGACGGAGTATGCTGAGAAGGAAGAGTTACTAAATGCCTTCCTTGCCTCTGTCTTTACTGCTAAGACCACTCCCCATGAAGTGCAGGGCTCAAGTAATAGAGAAATAAACAGGGTAGAGGAAGACCTTCCGCTGGTTGAGAAGGATTGTGTTAGGGATCACTTAGACAAATTGGCCACTCAAAAATCTATGGTCCCAGGTGGAATTGCAGCCAAGATTACTGAGGAAATAGGCTGAGGTTATCGCTCAGCCTCTCTCCAGGTCCTGGAGATCAGGGGAGGTGCCCGAGGACTGAAAGAGAGCCAAGGTCACTCCAGTCTTCAAAAAGGGCAAGAGGGAGGAGCCAGAAAAATACAGGTATGTCAGCCTCAACTCTGTCCTTGGAAAGATGATGGAGTAGCTCATCCTGGAGAGCATCTTCAGGCATATGAAGGAGAAGGTGTTGAGGAGTAATCAGCAGGGGTTTACAAAGGGGAAGTCATATCTGAAGAACCTTATAGCCTTCAATGATGGGATGACTGGCCGGCTGGATGAGGGGAGAGCCATGGATGTTGTTTAGCTTGACTTCAGCAAGGCATTCGACACCATCTCCTGTACTATCCTCATACAGAAGCTCTGGGAGAGTGGTCTGGATGAGTGCACAGTGAGGTGGATCAAGGGCTGACTGAATGGCAGAGCTCAGAGAGTGGTGATAAATGAGGCTGAGTCCAGTTGGAGGCCTGTGGCCAGTGGTGTCCCCCAGGGGTCAGTATTGGGCCCAGTGCTGTTCAACTTGTTCATCAATGACCTGGACGAGGTCATGGAATGCACCCTGAGCAAGTTTGCAGATGATACCAAGCTGGGTGGAGTGGCCAACACTCTGGAAGGCTGTGCTGCCATCCAGAGGTACCTGGACAGGCTGGAGAGTTGGGCAGAGAGGAACCTCATGATGTTCAGTAAGGAAAAGTGCAGGATGCTGCACCTGGGGAGGAATAACCCCAGACACCAGTACAGATTAGGGGTCAACCTGCTGGAAAGCAGCTCTGAAGAGAGGGACCTGGGAGTCCTGGTTGACACGAAGTTAACCATGAGTGAGCCCTGGTGGCCAAGAAGGCCAATGGGATCCTGCCTGCATCAGTAGGAGTGTTGCCAGCAGGTCCAGAGAAGTGATTCTGCCCCTCTCCTCATCTCTGATGAGGCCACATCTGGAGTACTGTGTGGAGTTCTGAGCTCCCCAGTATAAGAGGTATGTGGAGAGGGTCCAGCGGAGAACAACAAAAATGATTAAGGGAATGGAATATCTCTCATATAAGGAGAGACTGAGTGAATTGGGCCTCCAGCTTAGAGAAGAGAAGGCTGAGAGAGGATCTGATTAACATGGATAAATACATGAAGGAGGATTGTAGGGAGGAGGTTGCCCCGCTCTTCTCATTGTTAGCCAGTGACAGGACAGGGGGGAATGGGTATGAGTTGAAACACAGGAAGTTCCATCTCCAGATGAGGAGGAACTTGTTTCCAGTGGGGGTGACAGAGCACTGGAACAGGCTGCCCAGGGAGGTTGTGGAGTCTCCTTCTCTGGAGGTCTTCAAAACCCACCTGGATGCCACCCTGTGCTACATGCTCTAGGTGTGCCTGCTGCAGCAGGAAGGACTAGATGATCTCTAGAGGTTCCTTCCAACCTTGAACATTCTGTGATTCTGTGATTCTGTGATATGCTTTCATGTAATGTGTTGTATTTTAGACATAAGGCAAGCACTAAACCAAATCACTATCAAGGTCATTGTATATTGATTGATATACTAATCTATCCTGACTTCTTCTATATGTTTCAGCTGATAATTCATAAACTAATTATATGCATCACCTCTGTATATAATGAACGTTAGACTGGATGTAATTCAGAGTGGAAAGGTGTTTTGCTGTACATATTAAATAGAAAATGTGTTGTGACAATAATGACACAGCCATGATGGAGAAAAGAATTGGAGTTATTGTCCAATAAGAGGAACATTTGAACAAACGTAATGCATGTATTGTGATTAAAATATTGAAAATATACTACTTCCTGAGGAAACCATCAACACCTTCCCCAAACTTCTTCATCTCATTATTGTCCCTTCCTTTGTATGCTATTATGCTCCAACCCAGCTATGATTAGCAAAGCAATTCCATTACCTTTTCCCTTCCTTATTTCTAGCACATCATATGATTACTATGACTTACTATCCTCTAACTTGTTTCTTATGTTATTTCTTTTTCCTAACTATATTCATGCTTTCCTGCATTTCACAAATTTATTCTTGATTCTGTCAGTTGTTACAGGAGGCATGACCATTGAACATTTAGGAAAAAATCCACTAACAGGATGCTCCAGACAGGTGCTGTGGTGCTACAAAAGTACTAACAGGTTTCATAAAGCTTGTTCCACATATTTGGAAGATGAGATACAACATGAAGTGATGTGTATTTTATTTGTTTTCTATATTCCACATAGAAAATGAGATGCTGTTTTATTTTGCTTGAGAAGCTCAAACAGTTCAGGCAGCAGTGTTCCTGTGAGAAGGAAGATTCCTGAATTATTATAGCATCCGTATTTTTACACATGCACATACTCTATTCTAGAGGATTGATGCATCTTTAATCAACATTAACACGAGCTACAACTCAGCTATTTTAGTTTTCATTTTCTTTTTAGATATTGGGTCATCTGGAGTAATCCTGTCCCTCTGATATAATTTATAAGAAAAAGGTACTTTTTATTTTCTTTGACAGGATTAGACAGGGAGTTATTATGCAGAGGCAGTTGAAACTAAGTGCAGAATAAAGAGCTCCTCCAGACTCCTTAAAGAATGAATAGTTATGAAAAAATCACACTCAGAGAGAAAAATAACATCTTTCCACAACACAGTTTTGTATGGTACAATATGCTATTGACTTTCTGAGCTCTAGCTACAAGTAGCAGTTTTGCTTCTTAGTTGGTTTTTATGCCAAGAGTAGTGATTTTCTTTCATTTTGTAAATATATGGAAAGATATCTTGTGGAATACAATAGTAGAAATCTTTGAACTGTATTTTCTTATGTCTTTTTCTCATTTACTCTAGTCACTGGCTTGACTTTGTTCTGATCAGAATCAGTATATTTCACATATATGTTACTCATTTCAATTTGTTTGACATCCATCATACTTCTGTGATCTACTAATTATAGTGCTGTTCAGCTGAGGTGACTGTTTTCTAATAAACAAAAATCATACCTGAGGAAAGTGTAAGGAATCTCATCAAGAGGATGTGGGGTACAAATGAGTGACATGCCATGGAAATACCAGGGGCTTGAATGTTCAGCAACATAGACTTGATGAAAGCTTTTTTACTGATGTACACCAGCCATGGCAATAAAAGCAACTATCAACCATCTTTTTGCTTTCTGTTGCCTATAAAAATCCAAGTGCTGAAATGTCGAACCACTTTGCTTGACCAGCAATCTTGCAGCCTTTGCTAAGAAACCAATGCTCCTCTCAGTTTTTCATTTTTATTTATACACTTTTGTTTCAGCATAACTACTTGAGTGTGCGTTCCCACTACTAGAAAGTCAATTTATGTCTGAAGCGTCCAGAAACCATGGTTCCACAAATCAAGCTTAAGCAGGCTCCTGTGCTGGCTGACGTTCTACTTCAATACATTTCCAGTGATTAACACCACCTGTGGTACTCCTAATGCACAGCAGCATACAATTATACCCCTCGGATACACATATCATTAATTATTCCCAAGATAGACTATTAGATATGGGCTGTGAACTTCTCAGCTCTAAACTTTTTTGGGGTAATTTCATTTTAATTCTGTTATTATCTCTGAGAGACATATTTGGTAGAAAAATCAGAGTCCTGCATTGATGCTATGCTTACCACAAACAAAAGATTCATTTTTACTGCTGGAAATATGGTGAGATTCATTATTTAAACATATGATTAAAGGGACTTTTACATATTTTCCATTACAAGATTATTTCATTATTTTAACACAGAGGAAAGAGCAGATCCTGCTGATAAAGTGACACTTGAAGCAGTTAGAAACTAATTGTTTTTTCTTTTAAGACTGTTCTACTCTCTTAAACTTTTATTTTTGTCCATGACAAGTATGCAGAGAATTTTTGAGTAAGATAAAACTTAAAAACTTCTCATTACTGTTCATTTCATTTAGAGATTCATCTTTTTTTTTAATAAACAGTTTTTTAACCCACTCATACATCTATCCGATTTCTTATAAATGATCTTACATGATCTTACATGGAAAGTAACATACTCTGCATCTGAACTGGGATAACCTAAGTCTCAGTCAGGACCAAGTGCTGAAAATAATAGCAATAAGATAATATAAATACAAATAAATGAATAATTACATATTCTTTCTGTACTCATTTTCAAGATGTCCATATGTATGAAACCATAACAAAATTATCTATTGAGTTAAAAAAAGAAGATAAAGAAGAAAGAAGAAGAAAACATTTTGTTTAGTGCATTAAAAATGAAACTTTTTTTCCAATATATCAAAGAGAATTGCATATGTAATAGAGAATTAAAAGAAGAAATGCTTATAGATTGTGGGGATGTAGCAGTCATAGTTTCCTTAATAAGGCTGAGTTCAGATTAGATTTTAGGTTTGGACTTTTAGTGTCTTTGATATGTGAGACAAAAAAAAGAATGCTCTCTGGGGTACCCCTATCAGGCTCCTGACCATCCTTTCATTTCCAGGTTCTTACTGAATAGATGAAGTGCCTATATACTATACCTGATAGTAATAATTATAGCTGATTCTACATTGAAGCAGAGAGATAGATCACCTGAAGATTCCTTTTTTCACTTTATTGGTGAAGTAATTTAATATGCATTACACAAGGTCTGTTGAAGTGTATAATAGTACAGATACAGTGTATCTCATAGTAAAGTGAAATAATGTTTGTAGATCTGCAAAATACAAAAATATACAAAAATAAGATCTGCAAATACAAAAAAAAATACAAAAAAAACAAATACAAAAGAAAGAAAAACAGTGCTATGCTCTAACTTGTGCTATGTGAAGAGCTCAGGCATGCCAAGGTGGATCTGCCTCTGCTGCATCCACAGTTTCTGTTCACAGAAATTTGATGGAGTTTCTCAGAGGTCACAGAGGCAAATGAGAATTGTACATAGAGCCTTCATACATTATAGACTTTTATGGAATATTGAAGGGCATGGAAATTTGAATCAGAGATATAGTATCTTGCAGCATCTATATGCACCTGAATAGCTGTGCCAGAGAGTTTTCTCCAGCCAACCAAAATAGATCATGGTCTCTTTAAAGACTTATTGGCATCATGCTAAAAAAATAAAAGTGGAGAGACATGTAACAAGGACAAGTGCAAAGTCCTGCACCTGGGGAGGAATAATCCCAGGCCGCAGTACAGATTAGGGGTTGACCTGCTGGAAGGCAGCTACGCAGAGAGAGACCTGGGAGTCCTGACTGACACCAAGTTAACCATGAGTCAGCAGTGTGCCCTCCTGGCCAAGAAGGCCAATGGGATCCTGGCATGCATCAGGAGGACTGTTGCCAGCAGGGCAAGAGAGGTGATCCTACCCCTCTATTCTGCTCTGGTGAGGCCAGACTTGGAGTACTGTGTGCAGTTCTGGGCTCCCCAATACAAGAAGTATGTGGATCTTCTGGAGAGGGTCCAACAGAGGGCAACAAAGATGATTAAGTGACTGGAACACCTCTGCTACAAGGAGAGAGTGAGTGAGTTGGATCTGTTTCCCTGGAGAAGAGAAGACTGAGAGGGGATCTGATTAATATGTATAAGTACATGATGGGGGAATGTAGGGAAGAAAGGGCCAAGTTCTTCTCAGTGGTGGCCAGTGACAGGACAAGGGGCAATGGGTACAAGTTGAAACTCAGCAAGTTCTGTCTCTATGTGAGGAAGAATTTCTTTCCTCTAAGGGTGACAGAGCAGTAGAATAGGCTACCCAGGGAGGTTGTGGAGTCTCCTTCTCTGGAGATCTTTCAAATCCACATGGATACCACTCTGTTCCACATGCTCTAGGTGTCCCTACTGGAGTAGAGGGGTTGAGCTAGATGATCTCTAGAGGTCCCTTCCAACCTTAACCATCCTTTGATTCTGTGTAAGTATATTTTTTTCTGATCTTCTCTAAGCAAAATATAATTCTTTAGCCTTATCTTTTAGGTAATTAGGTAATAGCCTTTCTTTTTCTTTATGGTGCCCAGAAATAAAATTCAGTATTGCTTGTACAAGTCAGACTCACAAGAAGACTTTGGCTACTGGCATTCTACAAAGAGGAGAGTATTCCTCTCACTTCATCCGCCACAGGTCAATTGTTAAATCCTGGCAGCTTATGTGTGCACATGATGTATAGAAAGCACTGGTGGAATACTTTATGGCCATGTTGGAAAGATTTTAAAGTTCAGTGACACCATCAGCTGAACAGCCTACTGAAGAGCAGTCTTCTCTTTGAAAATAATCTGGAAATTAACATTAAACTGCAAGCATGTTCACTTTGAAATGCATATCACAGGCAATATAGACTACTAAATGTTTACTACTTGGGCTACTTTACTACTGGTAGACAGTCCATGGCTTCTAGGCTTTGATCAGTGTGAAAACCACTGTCTTATGCCTAACTAAAAAATTTACTCATTATCATTCCTAAAGACTTTTTTTCTTAGTTTAGTAGTGTAAACTTCTAGATCTTTTAATAACAGAACGTCTTGCTGGCAATCCGAGCTGATCTTCTGGATGTTCACAATATATTGCTTCATTATAGCAAAAAGTTCATTTGTGCAACCTTTTTTTTTCCTTCTTTTTCTTTTCTTCTTCACTTCCCTTCCCTTCCCTTCCCTTCCCTTCCCTTCCCTTCCCTTCCCTTCCCTTCCCTTCCCTTCCCTTTCTTGGAAGAATCACATTTTTTAATGATGGATGCATTTTGTTGAGCATGAATTAACTGTCTTCAGAGCAGTCAGAAGCAATGCACTTACCTCACACTCCTTATTCTATTACTGTCAAAATGTTTTTGGTCTTCAACGCATTCCAACTGTGTTTATGAAAGAAAGAAACAATGCCATGTGTCAGTCATTTGCTCCAAATGTTCAAGTGACTCTCTACTATGGAGCAGTATATCTGAAAATAGACCTGCAAAGAGATTTTCTTTTATCTCAGTTACTGAGTGGGGACCACCTAGTAAATTGAAACTGACATTATTTCACTTTATGTAAGTCCAGACCATCGCATACCTTGAGTAACATGTGGAAATGTGATGATAAAGCATTGAAGAGATATACAACTCATATTTTCAAGACTCATACATCTGCATATTTCAAGACTTTTAGTAAGGCTTAGTTCTACTGAAGTAATAAGTAAATAAATAGAATTTTTACAGATTTATTTTATCAATTTAATGGTTAAAAATGTAGAACTTGGAATAATTTAGAGAGCAAAGAACAATTATTATATTATCTATATAAGAAGAAACTGAGGAGTTTTATAATTATTTTTCTTTTTAATAAAGTTAGTTAAAGCTCTAATTCTGTTTTTCTTTTAATTATTTGACTTCCTTTTATTTCAAAGGACATGTTAGTATCCTTCATAATTCATACTATTCCTAGAGGTGACATATTCATTTTCTATTAACCACGCAACTAAGAAATCATACTTGGATGGAAATTATAAAATGTTTCTTAAGAAGGAAATAGCATTTGCTATAATTCTATTTTGAGAAAAAATTCTATTAAATATCATAGTCCTTCAAAAGATTCCACTGGAAACTTTCTGCTTCAAACCTTTCAGGATATAAAACTTACTTTTAACCTTTAGTACATTTTGAGCTTGTAAAACATTCAAACATTCATAACAACATTAATAAAAACAGGGTTCAGAAGTAGTTTGAATCCATCAGATATATTCCTTTTCCTTCCTTTCTGTCACTTGCAGTACTCAACAAATTCTAGAAGAAAGTACTTTGGTGATAAAATATTTTCTAATAAAATCTATGAAACATATTAAAACAAGATCTTTCTATTTTTTTTTACAAATCACTGTGATCAGCATACTGATTTTCAAAGTGTCATATTAAAAATAATAATAAAAAAAGAAGCAGAATCTGATTATCAGAATATAGAGGATGAAAGATCTTGCAAGGGCATCTAATCTATCATTCAGAAGGTTCACATTTTGAATTTAAATGGGATTTGAGCATGTGAATACTTTGAGGGATTAAGATCAAACTATTTTGCAATTTTCAATAGATTCAATAGATTAAAATACAGAGAAAACTTTCTGTAATATATTTAGTATTTTTTCCACATCCTAGAAGAGCTGACTGACAGAATCTTCTACTCTGATAATTATTTTGTCCTGGTTGATTTCATCCCAGTTATTTTTATTTTAAATTACTCTTATTCTTTTTTTTAATATTCAAGTGTTCAGATTCCATTTCAAGTGTTATAGAATCTACTGTATATAAATTAGACTATGTTAAGGAAAATTTTCTGCAAATTTTGTGGTTTACACTAAGAGAGATCAGCAACCCTTGACAGACTATTTCAGAAAGAATAGAGTCTAAAATGGGCTTTGCTGGCACCTGTTGGAGGGAGAAGGAGTTGAATTAAAGGCATTACTGGATAATTCTGGAATATGCTTAATAGTATCCTTTTTAGAGGACAATTGTACAAACTGTGTTTGTTTAAATATACTCTAACTAAAAACAATAGTTTACAGGGTAGAGAAGCAGAAGTCACAGGTTGAGAAGAGGAAAGCTGAGGAGCCTTTTTCCGAAGTGTCCTTTAATCACCAAAGAACTCATTTCTGAAATATATTATGAAGCATGCATATGTGCTTCAGAGCAGAGACTGTTAAAGCTGGGAGAACCTAGCTGGAGTATCCTGATAGAGAAGCTGTGGATGCGGGAAGCTGCATGAAGCGAACCTGGCTAGAGTAAAGAGTAATTCAAGATCAGGAGACAAAGATAGTGCCCAGAGAGAGTATGAGCTACTAGGATTTACTAACTAAGTACTTCCCAACTGATTTTCCAGTTTTCTGGTTTTGAATCACTGCTTAGTAGACATCCTTATTAACTGACTTTGGCATTTTTTATTGATAGTTACCACTCAGTGGAAGTAATTCCTGTTTTTTACTATCACTATTTCAACCATATATATTGGCTTTCTGAGGATTTTTTCTCATAATAATTCCATGAAATGCTGTAGCAGTTATCTTGCCTTTCTCAGGTTTTCTTTTCCTTCATAATTATTATTCTGATGAGATGATGTGTAAATGCTGAACTAATCATAAAAAATTATTTCTCACTGGGACAGTAATAGATGAAAAATAAAGGACATGGTTCTGACTTTGCTTACATCTGTATAAAACAGGAATGACTCAGTCTCTATAGACTATCAGGTACATGAGCAGTGAAATTATGCTCAAAAACAATATTTGAATTTCACAGATGCAGTCTCAAATTTCTCTTTACTCTTAAGCGCTGTAATAAAATGTCACCGTTCATCTTCAGAAAAAATGACAGTGCTGAAGGTCAGGCAAAAGAAAATAATGTAGACATGCAGTTGTCCTCTGAATCTTTTAGAGCTGCAGTGCAGAGTTTGAGTACAAGATTGTGAAGTCTCCCAGTGCTATTCTCATGTATTCACAAATTCTACATTTCAGTAGATTGCTATAATTGAAATTTCACAGATATTAGTAGTCTAATAGCAGAATTTTTTGTGTATTCCAGAAATTACTGCATATTCTTATGCACTTCCTCAGATGTAAACCTATTACTCTGTATTTGAAAGTTCACCAAGTGAATTTTCTCTCTTGTTTTATACATGAAAGGTTCTTTTATTCTATTGCCTTCTGAAAAACAAGTAAGCAAACAAGCAAACAAAAAACAGTTTTTCCATTTTCATTATCATTTCTTGAAATAGAAATTAACAGAAGATATTGGTTTTGTGTTCTGGATCTGATATTAATTTGCTACAGCACTATATGTATCCGTATCTTTAATTTGTCCATCCACCTTTAACTTTTCCATCCTATTCCAATGAGTTTGAGATTATCCTTGAAAAAGAGTAACCTCCATTTTCAGCAATCTGTAAACTATCTTTTACTCTGTATTTGCATGATATTAATAAACATAACATTTTGATCCTGATATCAAAGGATTTTTCTTTGATATAAACATATGCATACCTCATGTTTCACATTAGAAAGTAATGTAACTTACTATTTGAATTTTTGGTAAGTATATCTGCAAAAGTGTGTGTGCATGAAAGTGTGTTTATACTTGTTAAAGAAAAACACATAAACTCAATCCCAACTGTTATAAAAGCTATTATTTCAAGAATATTCTGCAACATCTTTCTTTTTTACTTGTAGTTTCAAATATTTGTTTTTACATTTGCAGTTTTTGTCTGCATTTTATTTATTTATTTATTTATTTTTATGGCTGTGCATTTACCTGTACCAGGGTAACTTCATACATAATTATAAAGTTAAAATTTAAACCATAGCAGCAGTAGACCCCAATCAACACCTACAGGCAATATACAAAATATATGTTTCCAAAGCAAATGTGAAATTGGAAAATTAATTAGATAATGAAAGACGCTACATTCACATGTGCTTCCTTTCAGAACAGGTAACTTGCTTCTTTCCTGGTTTTTTTTTTTTTCATCATATGCCTGCAGTACATTCTAGCCATTTGAAAAGACTTAGCTGTTTCTTTAATTGAAGGTGTATTTTGTAGGTCTTTAATAGTTTTATATTTAAAATCAGAAATTAATTCTGAACTTAATGAATTGTATATCCATAACCTGTGAAATTTTAATGATAAAAATGATTTCTTGAATGTAATAAATCAACAGAGAGAAAATGCTGATACCTCTTTCTACATTAATTCCTTAATAAAACAAAGAATCTGTTTCATGGTAAAATCTACATTTCTCAGTTATGTCCATTCCTCTTAAGTGGCATAATGTCTTATCTTTATACTGTGCAAGCTCAGTTTTAAAGATTAGTTGTATTTCTTTTAGTAACTGCTGCTAGAACAGATTATTGGAGATAGAGAATGTTACAAATATTTGACTAAACTGTGAGAATAAAAAATAGTCTCTGATTTTTATGAAGATTTCTGTCATATGTTCATAAAATTCCCTCTACTGATAGAAGTTTTACAAATATAATTCTTTTACCTTAGGAATGGCTAAAGAATAAGTGTGGGAATTTAATGACATTATTTCTATTCCCTACTTCAAGGTTTTTATTTCAAGTGCTGAGTCCCAGTTTAAACTTTCAGAGATATTTAAGTAAGTAAGTGCCTTGTTTTTGAATACAGTAGTTGTGAGGCTGCTTTTTTGCTTTAGAGACATACACACAAAATATTATTAGATATCTTCCACAAAAATCATAAAAAGTAACAGGCAGCTGAAATACATATGGTGTCTCACTAGACAGACTGTCAAACAAAAGATTTATAAACAAAGTAAAAGTCAGAATAAAGTGGTAGAAATGAATTTAATATCTTTAAACTCTCAGATCACGGAGATAAAATTTAGTAGTAACATGACACAGAGCACCTTTTTATACATCTGTTGTGTTTGTTATCAGAGATACAACAGCAGGGGCTGATCAACTTTCTTTTATAGAGGCAATTACTACACTGAAAATTCCTGCAAATTTAATAGCAGGTGATATTCACCCCCATTCCCAATGAGTGCAATAGCGGTAAGTGTAGCAACTTGTCCTGTATTTCTAGACATTTCCCTTATTAGTGACAAGATGTGCTTTGTCTGCCTTATTTCTGACACATGCAGCAAGAAGAGGGGAAGTCTTCTGTCCTGCAGAATAGAAAAGAGATATTGAATTATGAAAGAAAGTGTAGGCAGGGGTCAAATTTGTAGAAGTCAAAAATCTGTAGGAAGATATATAGTGTGAACAAAGTGAAGAAGAGACTAATCATATATGAGTTATTGAGAGATGTACAGAGAGGACGGAGAAAGACACTATGTCCTCATAGGATTTTATTAGGAAATTCAAACTATGTTTGCTTAATTTAAAGAAATCATAGGAATTTCTGATTTCTTCCTTTAAACTTCAAATAGATCATTTTTGCATTTATCACACATTATAATCACAGTACTGGAAGTAGTAGAAGAATACTGCAAAAATACGCATCAGTGTCTATTTAAATTTTAGAAGGGAAAATGAGAATGGCCAGATACCAATCATCTCATACACATATTAATGGGGTAGAAGACAGGTTTTCTTAATGGATGACATAATTCTTTTGTCCTTTTGTCAGCTAGGCAAGGAATAGAAATACATGGAGATGCCAAGAATTACATAACATGGATATCAAGATGGATACCATGGCAAAAACAAGATAACAAACAAACAAAAAACAATTGCTCTGAAGTTTGCAAGGAATGTGATAAAGGAGGTAAGATATGGCAACAGGTCAAGAAAGTACCTCATAATAGACATGATTTAGTTAGGGGCTATCAAATAAAGACCATCTGAAGACGGTCTAAGAAACTACTGGGAAAACAAGTATGTATACTTATGTATATATACTCACACATACCATCTCACCTCAGGGGATCTAGTCAACTCCACTACGTAAGCAGAGTCACTTAGAGTATCTTGCACAGGATCATATCCAAGTAAGTTTTTAACATCTGCAAGGATGGAGACTCAACAATCTCTCTTGGAAACCTGTTCCAGTCCAAGAAGTTTTTCCTCATATTCACAAAGATTTTATCATGTTTCAGTTTGTACTCACTGCCTCACATTCTATCACTGGATACTGAGGAAAAGTGTCTGTCCTCATCTTCTCTACACCTATCCTTCAGATACTTGTACACACTGATGATTCTCCCTCAGTTTTTTTCAGGTGAGACTGGCTCATATCTCTCAGCCTCTCTTCATGTGAAAGATGCTCTTGTTCCTTCATCACCTTAATTGCTTTTTGCTGGACTCCATCCAGTATCTTTATGTCTCTCTTCTACTGGAGATTCCAAAACTGGACACAGCAATGCAAGATGTGGCCTCACCAGGCCTGAGTGGAAGAGGAGGATCCCTGGACCTACTGGTAACACTTCACCTCATGCCACTCATGATATTTTTGTCCTTCTTAACCACAAGGGCATACTACTGTCTCAATGTCAGCTTTTCCACCAGGGCTACCAGATCTGTATCTGCACTCCAGAAGGCTTACCCCTAACCTGTAATGGTTACTGCTGTCTAGGTACAGGACAATACACTTGCCTTTGTTGAACCTCATGAGATTCCTCTCTACCTGCCCAGGTCCTTCAGAACAGCATCACAGCCATCTGGTGTATCAGCCACTCCTTATAGATTTGTGTTGTCAGCAAACTTGCTGAGTAGGCACTCTGTTCCAAGTCACTTATGAAGCTGAACAAGAATGGACCCAGTATTGACTCCTGGGAGATATCAGTAGTTACAGACCTTCAGCTAAATTTCTTGCCACTGAGCACAACTTATTCAGCCAGTTCTCAATGTAAAACTAAATTATTAATTGTTCCAGGAATTGGAACATGTGCAGTCATATCATATTAATTATTCTCCTTCATTCTTCCTCTTTCTTGCTTTGGAGAAATTAATTTTTTTTCAACTAAATAATTTCAATTAAAAAAGACTGAAACCTTGTCTTTTTCTCCATTCCCTGTCATTCAAGTGTTAGGGCATTCACAATACAAATTGCCACTTGAGATTAGGAAGCAAATTAATTAATGTCTCTAATTTATGACTTTTTCAGCAAGAAGGGGTGACAATTTACTATTATTATTTTATGTAGCTATTGCTTTTGGACAATCTATCAGAAAAAGCCCTAAATGTAAATGCAAAATTTTATAGTTTATACAAGCAAGGGGGATTTAAGCATGGAGCTCTTTCTATAGTTTTGATATGCTTAGTAGTTTTATGGGTAAATTCAGAAAACTGCATAGCTTGATCTGTAGAAATGAAGGTGCAAAATGCACTACCAAACTGAAGACCAGCTACTACAAGCTGATGTGGTACCTGAAAGTTGAACACAAATGCCTAATTCTGGGACTGAATTTCTGTGTCCCTTTTCTGAATCTAAAAATTTCTGAATACTTTTTAAAATTAATGTCCTCTTTTATGATAAAAAGCCAGTTGCAGCCACTTGTTTAACTACATTTTACATACAGCACCCATATTCTTTTTGATACAAAAAAGTAATAAAATAGGAAAGGGGATAGTTTTTTTCAAGGACAGCCTCAATTTTTGCCATTGACTCAAAAATGTGCTAAATACAGTTCCTGCAGAAGACTTTTAAGTTGAATGAGATCATGATCTTAATAGAAAGTATATATAACTAACTGATGCCTTTCATAACATATTTTAAATATCTTGCATGATATTTAACAAAAGATATTAGAATCTGTAGTGAGATTCCAGATATAAATCAAATGGTCTCTCTGTGTGGGAACAATTGACCAACAGTCCAAAATAATAAAGCAAAGGTATCTTTACTTGAAAGACTCTCTTTAGATGTATCAATTCTCTCTTTAGATATCTATATTTCAACTTGGATGTCTATATTTGAATGCAGGAATATAAATTTAAGAAGATCGCCCTGTAGTGCTCTATTTGTTGAGGTATCTTTTATTTAGAGATCTACCCAAAGAGATTATTTTGGGGCATGAGATTTCTTGATCTTGATCTGAGTTACATAACGTTTTTTTCCTAAAATCTTAAATTATCTTTTTCACTTTATCTTAAAACAGAGCTAGAAATTAACATTAGTGGTGTTTTTCTGTTGTTGTTTGGTTGTTTTTTTGTGTGTGTCTATGTATTTGTCTGGTTGGTTTTTTTTTCTGATAGAGGAGATGTAAAGTTACATGTGATTCTTACATTCCTTGTATCCAGGATTTACAAACTCATCCTGGACTGTACATAGGAGATAGTTTTTGTGACATATTGTCCTTTTCTTTTCTCTTGTCTGAACTACTATAACATTTTAGCATTTGCCTGGAGATATGAGTTATTTGAAGAAGTCAAGAGGTCAACAAAACAGTGCTCTGCCTTAATAGTATTGTCTTTCAGAGCTGGATTTTATGAAGGGTTTCCATTTATAGTTGACACTATAAGCTTCAAAGATTTTGAATTTTTATCTAGATTAACAGAAAGCTCATTGTATGGCTCAATTTTATTGTAAAATGTATAATGCATGCACTGAATCTTTTTAAAATACAGTTGCAGTTTAAGTGTTATATCTGATACAGAAATAATCCCAGAAAGTTCAAATATTTTCTTTCAAAGTTTCAATGACTGAAAACCAGTTTAAATTCTCTAGAAAAGCCTTGAAATGTTAAATCAGATTGTTTTTAATGATTTTCCTGAAATAATCTTTAAATCTAAGAAGAATAGTACTGAACTTTGCATCAGACATGAACTCACTTCAAGCTGATGGAGGTTAGTCTGCTTGTACTCTTGTACTCTCAGCAATCACTGAGTGAATAGGGTGACTACACCATGGGCATGAGTTAGTGGTGCTAAAGTAGCTAATGGCCAGCATATGCAGTTGGTAGACAGAGTGGAATTTGACAAGATAAACCGATTTCTGATCACCTTAAACTACAAGCATATATATTGCAGGAATGTATCCAAAATTTTAGAGGATCTACCTCTTTCATCAGTTTTTCAACTTCACAAGAAGAAAATATTTGATAACTTTATAAAGTTTTCTGTACTAGGACTAATTTTATATCAGTTTTCTGCCTTTTGCTTTACCAAAAAAAAAGGATAAAATATGACCTTAGATATAAGAAAGTGGAAAGAAAACTGTAGACAGGTGTTTATAGAGCTTATTTTATTCTTTGGACTCTACTGGTTATAATATTGTGCACAAATTTCCACTGACAAAAGGAGAAAATTAAACATACTGTCAAAACTTAGAAGTCAAACTCTATAAACCTTTTAGCTATATAGCTATGTTTACATCTATATATAAAGCTTAGTTTATTCTAATACACTAAGAATGAAATCATTCATAGTATTCATTATGTTTATGTATTAAAATGTCTTCTCTTATAAGATTATGAAAATCATTGCCATAGAAATCAAAGTGTAAATAATTTCCTACCAAAGTCCTCTTACGTTACCATGCATACTTTGCATGCTCTCTTCAGCAAGTTTATTAGCTTCCTTACATACAGCTTTTAGAATTGTGTATTTTTCTTGTTCCACAAGGTTAAATACTTCTAATGTTATGAACAGTGAAAATTACTATAAAAAGAATCTAGTGAGACAAAAAAAAAGAAAAATTGAGAATATATAATTATTTTTGTTTGGTATATTTTAAGCATATATGTGTACATTCTATTGCTGTCAAACCTCATTTTTCACCCTAGATAGAATTACCATTTCTTCATTTAATGTAGTTATTTAAACTCATTTTAAAAAATGAGCTTTGGACCATCTTTTTGATTTTAATTATACTCTGTCATTTAATGAACAGATAAAGGGTATCTAGATATCTCTTGGAATTTCTGTGTAACCTGTTGTGGGACACATGGGACAGTTTTTCTGTCAAATTGTTTTATTTTTCCTCCATGAGGTTAGTTTTTAAGTATGAAAACCCTTTATTGTATAGAAAGCTCCTTCTTAACTGGCAAGGCACTGCAGTAACATAAGGAGTTACTGAATGTATTGTAGTACTCTACAAAATATCATCCAGTTAAGCTGTGAAGTGCATATTAGAAGCAATTTTATTACATATACAAATAAGTGGTGTTCTGCATTTTGTAATGTAAAAAGTGAAAATGTCTATTTTAGATCTATATACAAAAAATTAAACTATTATCAAAATAATTGTATGTATCTTACCTTTAGTTATAATTTTGAATATTACCTATATTGTTTTGCTACAAATATAGTATGTGTATTTGACACACAATGTAACAATTTGACAAAGTAGATGTTTTGAAGGTTTAGATGATTGTGAAATACAATACAGCATACCTAAATCCGATCCTTCTATTTGTCTACCAGACAGAAATTGTCTTTTTTACACTCCCAGCCTACTGCCTGATTATAGGCTGCCTAACCTTGAAGATATTCACATTAAAAGGATTTTTTTTTTAATTTAGTTTAAAAGTTTCACAAGCATGCTTATAAATTCCAGCTCTGAGATGGATATTTTTTCCTCTATATGGTAATAAATTATAATCAAGAATTAGGTGAATTATCCTAGCCAACTTGTCAAAGAGGCTCCACATCTTAATGCTTATCTGAGTTAAGGGAGACAAGGTTTTAAACTCTACTTAAAGCTCTATTTGCTAAAGATTTCCTAACTGGAAAAATGGTTTTTTTTTTTTTTTTTAATAACATTTCACAAGCTTCAATTCTTGAGGTGTAGATTTTGGTTAAAATTATAGACAAAGTAATTAATATTTTAACAAATACAATATTAGTAAGGAGTCTATGCTTTGAAAATAGTAAAGAGAAATTAAAGTTATATTTCTTGTAATTCTAAAACAATATATGTCTTTGGGTCCTCCATATCATATTTGAACAAAACAACCACAAAATTTCTAGTTATTTTGCAGTAATTCTAAGCTTCCCTGACTTTTTTTTTCTTTCTTCCTCCAAAAATGAAAGTAAATAGGACAGAAAGAGTAAAAGTGCTGAGGTTTTCCCTCTAATTAACAAAGGATAAGAAGTTTTTCTATATACAGAATACTTAAATTAGATGCCTGCTCTGAGTAGCTCTTTGGAGTAATGTATCTTTCTACATTGCTTGTGTGAGAATCAAAGCAGACTGGTCTTCTAATTTAGACACATATGTTTGGGATTCATCTGCCCTACTTTAGTATCTAAAAGGCATATAAATCTTAATTAGTCACTCTGGTCTCACTTTAAAATAACCTCCAAGGGCAATTCAGTATGTAGGAGAGGTCTCTACAGGTGCCAGTATCTTTTTGTTAGTTCTAGGGGGAGCTTTGGATTACCAACCCGCTATATGACCTTGATTCTGTTGTTCATGTAAAGGCATCTATCAAACTGAAGTTCCCTAGTGCATCATGCAAACAGATAACGAAGATGATAAGATGATATAGGATCTACAGGACACTCACTGCCTTTTGTGCCACCAACCAGATGTTGGATAGCATATCCCATTAAGCCTGAGATGCCACTGAGCAATACTACTGTCTTGTGTACAGAATCTTGCCACTAAAATGGGATATTACTTCAGAGTTAGAAATTGATTTTAGGCGTTCATGTGTTAGCAGGTAAAGGTAAATAATGTGTGTCCAAACTTGCATACAGGCATCAGGCTTTGCGATTTGGTTCATTTACCTAATGAGATGGGTAAGTGTCATTTGAAATGTCCTAGACTGTATTTCCTTGCCTCTAGCTGCTTCTTGTTGGCGTGGATCTCCAATGTGTGTTTCACAAATAACCTAAGCATTTTCAAATTGCTCCAGAAGAGAATTTTAGCCAGCAGATCATACCATAGTTTCTGAACTTAATTTCAGGTCTCTAGATTGAGAACATAATTTTCTCTCATTTCATAAAGCTGAGTAAGATGAATTTTATACAAAAGTCAGGTGCATAGTGTTACCTAGTGTTTACTGATGAGCCTGGATCTCTCACATCAAGGTTGTTTTAGGAACAATACGTGCCGAAATGGCATTCCAGATACATGGTCCCTACAATAATCAGTTTATTATTTTGAGGCTAGAGAGGCCTGAGAGTGAAGAGAAATATCCAAGTTTTTATTCCTCTTGATTCAGAGAGAAAAAAAAAATCAAAAATTTCAATAATAATTTCTCATTTAATTCTAATCCCAACACCAGGTACAGAGCTGACAGACCTGGCAAACTTCCTGCTGCCCCGTACACTCTCATGTGTTTTGCCAATGTAAATTGCCCTGCATGTGGTAGACTGCAGAAAAGAATATATTCCCACTGCTAAAATTTCTCCACAAAGTTCATTTTCTTACCTTAAAATTGCGACTGGGCTTAGGCTTATACAAAGGATATAAGAATTTGTGCCACAAAACCATGCACAGCACACAATTCCCTCAAGTTAAGTCTGATGTGGGGATGGTATTCTGTGGCAGAGGACTAAAACAGCAAATGGGAGTCTGTAACTTTCTCAGTATTCTCTCTAGTAAGATTTGTCAGAATTTAGCTTCTTGTTTTCATACTAGACTTATATAATTCATTAGCTTCAAATCACATGAGGTTGCCAAATATCTTAGGAATAGTAATTTGCTTTTTATTTATTTATTTTTTTTTTTCTGAAGCTCAAACATGTCTGCTTCTCAAAACTACAAATGTACTTTCTTTATTTAATTTGATTTTCTCCAGCATCTGCTGTGCAAATTAAATAACAAAAGCAATCTCTTTTTCTATGTAGCACAAAAAAGAAACTTTGAACCTTCTTGGAGGCTGGAGCACTGGCTGGAATAGGGAGTCAGAGGCCGAATGAGAAGGAGAGAGAAGATAAAAGGAAGATTTAAAGCTCTATGGCTATATGGAAGAAGATAGTCTGTATTTTCCTTTATGCATATCAATTTTATTCTTTTGTTCATTCTTCTTTTTTTTTTTTTTTTTGCAATCAATACCTTTGTAATGTGAAATATATAAATGCTCCTAGAAACAAAGACTAGAATTTAGCTTCTTTTTTCCTGTATAGTTTCAACCATTTTACTACTGTATATATTCCCTCTGAATTGGTCTCTGCATAGAAGAGCATGGCAATTTCCTCTCTTTCAGGATATAAGACATTAATGATCATCAACAAGAATTTTTCATCAATATGGATTATGTTACAGAATATTAATTAAGATGAAGCATGTTATAGATATCATAGAATCATAGAATCATAGAATCTTCAAGGTTGGAAGGGACCTCTAGAGATCATCTAGTCCAACCTTCCCGCTCAAGCAGGCACACCTAGAGCACTTGGCACAGGGTGGCATCCAGGTGGGTTTTGAAGACCTGCAGAGGACAAGACTCCAAAACCTCCCTGGGCAGCCTGTTCCACTGCTCTGTCACCCTCACTGTCAAGAAGTTCCCCCTTACCTGCAGATGGAACCTCCAGTGCTTCAGTTTGCACCCATTCCTCCTTGTCCTATCACTGGCCACCACTGAAAAAAGTTTAGCCCTCTCTTCCCCCTATATATATGAGGTGAAAATTCCCATAATTCACCTTCTGACAACTGAGGCTATTTATGTGTAGTGGATAGAGCTGAGTTTTTTTTCCAGAATTTCAGAATATTTGTTTAACCAAACAGAATAAAATAGGCAATTGTCATTTGATTTCAAATGAAAATATACAGTAAAAGTCAGCATCAAAATACGTATAGGTTTTGTACTGTTTAATAATATATAACTCTGCTAATAAATGATTTTAGTGTCTTTTTAATTTATATATTTAATAAATAAATCAGAGAGTTGTATATTTAAAGTCATAGATTTTAAGACAAATGCAATCTAAGAGAAAATCTGCTATATATAAGTGGAAGGTAGACATTTGGAGAACAAAATTCATATACAGACTTGCCTACTGAAACACTAAAAGAATTCAAAGATAATACAGAATGCATTTTTATATCTTGAGAGATATACACACATACTGTAATACATATATTGCAATCAGTCAATTTGAAACACTCTTCTTTGCTAGTAAAATGTCTTTTCTGCTATGGACTGGGGACCTAGATAAGAAAACTCGATTGTACCAGCACAGTCAGTGTTATAAACTGACAAATTCTCCGGGCCAATTAATTTATCAGTATTGTTTATTGTAAATAGCAAGCAAGCAGCGCTG
>JAUBOD010000213.1:88623-105440 GCA_032353885.1 Nothura maculosa | reverse complement strand
AAGAAAGAAAGAAAGAAAGAAAGAAAGAAAGAAAGAAAGAAAGAAAGAAAGAAAGAAAGAAAGAAAGAAAAAGAAAAGAAAAGAAAAGAAATACAGCTCCATACTCTGCAACTTAGAATTAGGATATATTAGGTAAGTAGGTAGATAGAAAAGTAGATACTTTTAGATAAGTAAAGCAGAGTGGCTATATTTTAAAATCAGGCAAAATAGGCCATAGGAAAAAAGATGGAACAAATATGCTATATATATTGTAGAACAGAACTAAATGAGACAGTCATGCTTTTCCTGGCTTTTGCTTTGAAGAAATAAACCTAGAACAACTATTTTTGGTTGATATTATGCCCATGAAGAAGATATTCTTCTGTGTGAGAAAATAGCTATCAGATGAGAGTAAACCAAGAGGATTCTTTGAAGGCAAGAATTTGCCTCTGCCTTCTATTTCTGCCTCTTTTTCTTGTACAGATCATTAAATATTTTAATTGAATCATCATCTAAGTATTTTAATTTTATTTTATTTTCATCTTACACCCCTGCCTAGACCCTGTTTCCTCTTGCCAGCTATATGGTCCAGTTACTCTGAACTAGTCAACCTTGAATTTTGCTGCCGAATTACATGTGCATGCTCATACTCATCAGATTAGGAGAAACGCAAATACTTGCTTGGCATTCTTGTCGCAGCCCCATGAACCATGGTCTCACTTACTGCTATTGCTGGGACCCTCACTGCCACCGGAGGTGCAGGGGCCATCGTAGTCCAAGGCCCGATTGGCATGGACTGAAGTTGCTAGACTTGAATTCACTCAGATTCAACTCTCTCTTGTTGCTTGTCTCTACAAAACTCACACATAGAAGAGACTACACAGAAAGATATTATGGGATTTAATTGGAAGCTAGGACAGACTGTGGTGTTGAAACTTACTCAGATGAACATACTGACCAGTGACTACTGATACTTAACTGGACTTTTTATACCTTCTCCTCTCTAATCCTTTTTTTCTTCTTTTTATTGTTGCTACTTGATCCTCTTCCTCCTAATATTCCTTAGAAATTTTGATATGATGTCCATTAGAAGGTGTCTTATAGATCACTCCCTTTTGTCTAAAACTCCTCACATTCATCTTGTTTCCTTCTTCAAAGTAGTTACACAGTAGAGGTTGCCCATGTCTTAACAGTTTCTTAATGGCCCGTCAAATAAAGATCAAAGAGTTTGCACTTTGTTATTGTTTTCACTATTCCATGTCTGTCAGATTTGTGTTTTGTTTGTGTCTTTCCCCATTTACTTACTATTCCCGCACTGAAACGCTGCCTGATGACAACCTTAATGCAACTCTTCTCATATTACTTACATACTTGATGTATATATTTGTTTAAAAGTACCTCAAATTTTATAAATCACTCTTTTTCTCATAAATATCTGCTATGAAGTAATCATAGATTATCCTTGTACAAAAATGATTCACCTTTCATCCTTAACAGCATCATTCACTTTCGACAGCCTTTATTCACATTGTGAGACCTTTCAGAAGCCACAGCATACCATGCAGGAAACTGTAGCTTGCCATTAATCAGCTCCAGCAGTGGATTGCTCTCCACTGCTTCCAGTATTCTCCAATAAATCTAGCCTTTGTGAAGGTTACCAGAAGTGTTGTCCACACTGAAAATCCAAGCTTAGACTAAAGAACTACTTTTGAAATAAATCAAATAATTGTTTATTTGTGTATTACATTTTCTTCATGTGTTGGCCATCATTGAAAATGAAAAATTCCATCTGTGGAAAGTCATAAGGGAAAGCCAACACACTATTTTTAAACGTAGCATCCTTGGCTACCTTGGCATCCTTGGCATCTCCATTTTAATTACATGATTTTTTTTTTTTGCCTCTTGCCTCTTGTATCTTTTTAATTTATATTATTTTTTTTTTTTTAATAGAGTCATAGAATGCTAAACATTGGAAGGGACCTCAGAAGTCATCCCCCTGACTTCTGAGGTCCCTTCCAATCTTAAGCCCCCATGAACACCTAGAGCATGTAGCACAGGGCTGCATCCAAGTGGGTTTTAAAGATCTCCAGAGAAGGAGACTCCACAACCTCTCTGGGGAGCCTGTTCCAGTGCTCTGTCACCCTCACAGTCAAGAAACAGTTTCTTAAATTCCTATGGAACTTCTGATGCTTCAGTTTGTAGCCATTTCCTCTGGTCCTATCACTGGACACCACTGAAAAGATGCAGGCACCCTCCTCCTCACTCCCTTGCTTGAGTTATTTATACACATCGATCAGGTCCCCCTTCTCTTCTTCAGGCTTCTCCAGGCTAAACAAACCCAGTTCTCTCAGCCTTTGCTCATAGGGCAGATGTTCCAAGCCCCTGATCATCCTGGTAGCCCTGTGCTGGGCTCTCTCCGGCAGCTCCACATCCCTCTTGTACTAGGGAGCCCAGAACTGGATACAGTAGTACAGATATAGCCTTACCAGAGCTGAGTAGAGGGGGATGATCAACTCTCTTGACCTGCTGGAGATGCTCTTCCTAATGCACTCCAGGATCCTCTTGGCTTTTCTGGCCTGCGAGCCACACTGCTGCCTCATGGTCATCTTGTCATCCAGCATGATGCCCAGGTGCCTGTCTGCAGGGCTGCTCTTCAGAAGGTCAACCCCTAATACGTACTGGTGTCTGGGGTTATTCCTCCCCAAGTACAGGACCCTGCACTTGCCCTTGTTGAACTTCATGAGGTTTCTCACTGCCCAGGTGTCCAGTCTGTCCAGGTCCCTCTGGTTGGCAGTATAGCCCTCAAGGCTGTCAGCTATTCCTCCCAGTTTGGTATTATCAGCAAACTTGCTGAGAGAGCTCTCCATCCCTTCATTCACGTCATTAATGAGTAAGCTGAACAAGATTATACCGAGGACTGATCCTTGGGGGACATCGCTAACTACAGGCCTCCAACTGGATTCTGCGTCACTGATTACCACTCTCTGAGTCCTCCCATCGAGTCAATTCCTAATTGACCTCACCATCCACTCAGATAGCTAACACACATTTCTGAACCTTGCTCAGGAGATTTTTTTTGCCTTCCTGTGTTTATTACAGTAATGCTTTGGTTATTAGAATTTTGGTCATTTTCAAAAATAAGCAAATTAATGAATGAAAGAATAAATAAATAAATAAATATCACTACAGTCTGGTTAGAAACATAACCATTTTAAACCTGAATAGATTACAATGACTACAGTTTTATCTAGCTGGAACATTGAAAGTACTTTTGCTACAGCAATTAATTTTGTGTGCTGTGCTGAATGTGTGCAACATCTAACCTATTCTGGTTCTAGCTGAATAGAAGAAACTGTCAGCAAAACTAATGAGAGAATTGTCTCTTCGAGGACCAAAAGATGCTACTGTATAGATGCAGTTAACTTGTCACACTGTAATTCTCTGTTACAGTCACAACTAACCTCTCTCAAAAGAGTTAACTGCAGTCTTTTGTATTTCACCCCTGCAGGCATTCATTCCTTGTTTTTTCTACATAGAATCTGGCAGGTTGCTGGGAAGTTTGCTTAGTAGGGCACAATTTGAACTGTGCTTATTGTCATAAAAATATCTACCTTTTTTAGTCCTGCAGAGGAAATAGAACTCTATCTATATGTTCAGACAACATATCAAAATAATGTGTGAGTACAGCTCCTAACTTTTCTCAGGTTTCTACTGTAAGCTGCCCAAGTAACTTTTCTGAGTAACTTTTACCATGTACAAAGAGACTACAGAAATAGGTTATACGCAGTTTAAGAGTAAAGAAACAATAGTTTGCTGGCTAATGTACACCATTTTAATGCACACAACATGCTATGATTAAGAAGCTACAAAGCTAATCATGAATATTTTTATCATGATGATACACGAGGCAAATGTTTTCAAAACAGTAGTTGTCAGGTGGGTAGAGAAGAGTCAGCTTCTTTGGCTAAGTGCCTTCTTCTGACTGATTTCCTCATTTGTGGAGATTATGGGGAAAAAATGTAGATCTTTACTTTTGAATACTTGAGATAATAACTTCCCCTGTCTCACAAATTGAAATTTTGTCTGTGTTTATGCTTTTGCAGCCACCTACTGTTTCATAGCCTAGTAATAATTTTCCCAAAAATCTGTGTGAGTCCAGAGTCACATTCTTGCATTGTACTAAACCAGACCTTGAATCATGGACAGCTGAACATCTGAGGTGGGTGTTGGACTACTTGAGGGTGAACTGCATCAATTCCTCAGAAGTCCTATTTCTCCAAACCACTGATATGGTTCAGTTGCCCAAATATGAGTGTTTATTGATGTATGTGATGTCCAAGCATATCTATCTAGCATCCTAGCATATCTGTCACTCAATAAAAATGTGAGTCACCTGTATATCTTAAAAGATATATGACAGCTTTCTGCACATGACTTGAATACTGAGGGCATCTAAAATACTGCTGCTTTCTATTTTCAGAGCTCGAACATTTAATTACATTTAAACACCCACACTTAGACATTTAAATGTAGGTATCTATAATCTGAAAATGCCACCCGGTTTTCCTATGCTCTCAAATCCTTTGGATGAATCCTATTCTCACTCTTTTTACTAAATAAAACATTAGTTTAAACATTTTTTTTCTTGTGTAATGTGTATTATGTATGACTGTCATAAATTTGGATTCTTTGCCTTTTCTGACAGCAGCATAGAACTTGGCTTAAACGTTTCAGCATTTCAGCCTGCCAACCTCATAGTGCTGCTTTGTGAAAAAAGTTATATCTCACAACTCCTTTCTTCCTTCTATAGCTATCTACAGATCTTCCTATCCTCCTAGCGTCAGGAGCAACTGCAACCTTTAAAATATACATTAACAAGTGCATGGTTAAATGTTATTAAGTAGCACTTTTTACAATATATTTTATCTTCTTCAACTATATTGGGTTTGTATTAGTGACTATTTAGAGACTACCTCTCTCTTAGCAAGCTCCATTACAGCAATTAATTTTAATTTAAGACAATTAATTTTCTTTTCTATTTAAAATGAAATCCTACTTCTGCATGTGCTTTATATAACATCAGACCTTCTATGTGATATGGCATAAAAAAGCCTTATATCTTCTAAAGTAAATTTAGTTTGAATAAACTATCATATTTTCTTATTGAAATAGAACATAGATCTGGGAATATTTACTGTCTAGAGAATGACAGAATGCAGCTGATTCAAAGATTAAGCACAAGGTAAACTAGATAATAATAACATTTATTAACACCAACATGTAGCTCCTTAGGGCTAGGACTTAGAAAATTTATAACTAATGAATATAAAATAGGAAAAGATGTACCATTGTGTTTTTTGTGTTGTTTCTGAAAAGGCGTGTTTTCAAAAGAGAATTCTAATGAAAATAGTTGTCATGTTAAGCACAGAACAGCAAGGAGTGGTCCCAAAAGAGTAGCTTCAATACCACATTTTTTAGGTCATATATGCAAATTTGCAATAGCAGTGCTGTTAAAATTACTTAAAATTTTAACTTAACCAAATTTATGCCAGAAGTTTTATTTGAATAGTACAAAAGTACTCTTAATTTGTCCTATTCTGTGACCGAATAGCACATCCTTTTATGTTTTGATTTCTTTAAGTATAAGACACTACAGCAGTTTCTACACACTGATGTGAAATGTACTGAAGCTGAAAGATAACACACAGTACCACAGGCATTTTCTGTCCGGAAAAATCTGTCCTTGTTACTTTCCATGTCAAGTGCACGAGCTGCGAAAACCCATCTTTTGTCTGCTCAGCCCTGGAAAAGGAAGTGACAACTGCGGCATTTTGCAGCTCATACATTGTCAGAAGCAAAGGCAATAGAGAGGAACAGGCAGAGGAAAACAAAACAAAACAAAACAAAACAAACAAAGAAAACAAAAAAAAAAAACAAAAAAACAAAAAACAAACCCTCACAATGTGTGCTTCACTGAGGAGACATAATAAGGAACAAGAAAACATCTATGAAATGTTACTGACAGCAAGCACAACAGAGGAAAATGCAAAACAGCAAGCCAAAACAGAAGATGAAGCATAAAACAAGGGTTTCACTGGGTGATAGATATACTTAGAAAAACATACGTGTAGCTAGGAAAGAAAAGAAAGTTCTAAAAAAATTCAATTACTAGCAAAGAAAAAAAAGAGAAAGGAATGGAATTCAGGCAGCATTCACATGCAGATTCCATTCTGGATGGCAGTTCCTCTCCTTAAGGATTGTAGCTAGTTTAAATAATATTTTCTGCCTTGAATTTAAGTTTTAATTTCAAAGGAATTTCTTTCAGTTTTGTACATTTGCAGAACTCCCTGAAAGGCAAGATACCAAAAAAAGATTTGATCAAAATCATCATCATCACTGAATACATTCTCACTCACTTTAAAGGTTTGCAAAGCCCTCATAAAGAAAATCTCCACAATGAACCTATAACCTCCTGTATAGTAACTCTACTAAACACAGAACATTATTAATAACTATAATAATAGTAATATGCAAAATTAGAACTAAAAGATAGAGGTACATAGAGAGTAGAAAAATATATTAAAAATCAAACAATTAAATAAACAAACCAACAATAACAGTAAGATATTTAAAGATCGTTCCCTGAACAGTTTTCTAATACCGGAGCAGTAGTAGCAATGCAGACAGTAGCAATCCTTTCTTCCTCAAAGTAAGCTTTAGCACAATTTGACTTTCACTGTTTTTTTTTTTTCTTCCCACAAGAAGCTACTTTCAGTATTACATATCAGAACTTGATCTGGCAAATTGGTTCACTAAAAATAATATGTCTATTAACTTCAACTTATATGGGCCTGAAATTTCTAGCTTCTTATATACACTTAAAGATTGATCTGAAACCATCCAATATGTTAGCTATTGTTAACAATATAAATGTTAATCAAATGTTAAAAAAATACAATTTAATATAGAATAATAGGTAATATGAGGAGATATTTTTCTGCCTGTGAAGCTTAGTAAAGACACTAAATTATCTTTAAAAGTACTGCTGTCTTATATTTCAGAAAGTTTGAGCTTATGAATTTCACTCTAAGTGGCTCTGTAGCATGATACTTTCTATCTTCACCTGCATCAGAAGAAAAGAAACATCAGGAAGCCTGGTCTTTCATTATTAAGGATTATGAAAATGTTTTCATGTGATCTGCTATGAATATCAATAGATACATGCAAATATGTAATGAATGATGAATACAAGAGAAAGCTTCTGCTTTCTCTGAATAGAGTATTATTTTGCAAAGTTAATGCCACAAATCATGGAAACATGAGTTTGTTAAATAATAATCTTTATATATTGAGGTTCAGAAGAGTTTTGTTGGAGTTATTAATACATACACTTACAAAATTTTTTATAGATGTTAACAAAATCATATATTTCCTATTCCTACACAGTTACTGCTTTCACTGAAATGGATAATGACAAGCAAGACTGCACTACTCCAAGTTTGAGCATGCCTTTTATTTCAGGTTTTTACAGTGATGTTCCTATTCTACTTCTTCCAGAAATGGAAATGCACAATGTGGAAAATATAACTTCCTCCCACGAAAACACTATACTATCAGATAGGAAATTTGAAAATAGTAGCTCTTTTCACCTATGATTCTTGTATCACTCAAGTGAACTGTCTCATTGCTTAAATAATTAAGTATTAGCAAAGTTGTCCTCTGCAGTTCCACAGAGAGTTTCATAATTACCAAAAGTAGTAAACATGCATCATCTGATACAAAACTGAGAGAGCTAACTTATCCAGAACCAAATGCTCACTTACTTTTTCAAAGGAAAGACAAAATGAAATCTAAGTTTGTGCAAATTAATTAATAAAGTTCCCTGCAAACCAAAGAGAAACTTAGTAAGTGAATAGTTCAGAGAAAATAAAGCTTTCTTAAGTCAATGCTACAATGATAACTTTTCTTTGTGAAAAATCCCTGCCTATTGACTTCCAAACGGAGAGTCCAAAGCTATTGTCTATCACACCAGAAATCTCTCACACAAACCAGGAGCATTTTGCTAGAGGCAAAATCTTCCAGTTCTAACCTGCTCCAGACCTGTAGCTCTGCACATATCTTCCCTTTTTGAAAAAAAAAGAAAAACAAAAAACAAAAAACCTTTCAACTGATGACCATTCTGAAATAAGCCATTTTCATAAATATCAGATGTGTCTGTGTGTGTGTGTGCGTGTGTGTAAGGGCTGAAAATGAAGCTCAAAATTGGAATTACATCATGTCTTGCATGTCATTACAACTTCATCAAGCATACTGGTCTGAATACTTCTTTCCCTTTCCCTTCCCTTCCTCTCTCTTTTGTTTAGAAGGTAATTTTAACTGAAAGATTCAATTATGCAATATGAGCAGAAACTCTAAATGCAGGCTTGTCAGATTTCTTGTCATTAAGAAAAATGACCCATGTAGCTGACCTTATCACAGTATTGAAAGAAGAGGGACACATTGTCATTTAGAAGTTAAAAGGATTTCAGATCTTTTCAAACGTCAGAATTAAAGAAGTATGCTGAAAATATTCATATGAAATGGCTATCTATTATTATTTAACCTTTCCATTACAATAATGCCAAAGGTCTCAATCAGAATGGAATCTTCAATACCGAGGAAGAGAAGAATGTAAAGGTTCCTGACCATCTATTTAAAGGCAAAGTGGATGAGATAATTCTGCCCATATAGCGAAAGGAAGAAATACAAAAGACTGCATAGAATGAGCCTTTTACGCCCACTCAGTTTGCTGCAGTGGTCAAAGATACTATCCTGGGTATGAAGCACTGCAGTCAGGTAGCTAGTGACTCCAGTCAATAGTTGCATGTAAAATGGAAATCTTATTTTTCTTTCTAGACTAGACATATTTAAGAACATTTTTTTTCTATGCAGCATAGGCAATGTAGGAAAGTACAGTAGACTTTGTCTAATCCCAAATAGATATCTGCAACATAGGCATATGTATGAACATCTGAATAAGCCATTTAAGACTCGCTTTTTGGATGGGTCAAAGGCATTTTGACCTATTCACCTCATTATAATACAGTTACATAGCCCCATTCCTCTCAGCCTAAATTTAACATCCAAAGTAGGTCTAATGAATATCACTATTTTCTCCATTGATTTTAAAAGATTCCTACACTGACTCACTTAGAAGAGACATTCAAACATAGGTGAAATGAAGTCCACACTCTTTGTGAAACATGGAATTAATATATACCTTTATTCTAGCAACTTTCCATGGGATTTCAAAATATTTTTTTGTAATTGTCACATCTTCACAATATATCAACCCCAGAGGGCTGTGAAAATTCTTGTTTGAGAGTTTAGATCTGCTACTTTTCAGTATTTTAATTTGAGCCATATTCTGCCCTAGAGCATATTCTGTTCAATCTGACAGTAGGTATACTTGCACAAAGCATAGAAATAGAATTCATCTAATACGCTTCTACACTGACTAAATAACCTTGTAACAGCTTGCTATTGTTTCAGGATTATCAGGAAGGCAATCAGTCCTAAAGATAAATATAGACATTCATTCATCCTCTTTGAACTGAGTGCAAATGGGTCTAATTTCATCAGTACCAATAGGATTGCTACTAATATATGTTGATATTAGAGAAGAACTGTACTTCTGATTTGAAATGGGTGAGATGGGTGAGATTTTGATTTTGCAGGGTGATTTTTATTTTGCCTCCATAGAACTGGCTTCATTTGCAAACAATATTAATATATGATGAATGGACAAAACTTAGATTCCTAAAGAACAGATGAAAGGAAGGCAATTTCTCCTCTCCTCCTCCCCACTTTAGAGAACTAACTTCTTTGGAATCCGTGTTTAAATCATAACCTTTCTTTGTTGTTTTCAGACTTATGCTCCACATATCTTAACTCTAGGAAACTGAAGAACAGCAACTATCTTTGTTTAACTTTAGCTGAAGTCTAAATGCTTACTATAGTGATTTACTTCAGTTCAGGCTTATGTCAAGCCATATCATCTCATATCTAGTGCTGACTTCATCTATTTATTTAAAAGATGATAAATTTAAAATATGATCTGACTCTTCTACTTTTATAACTAGTTTAATAAATTTATCCCTTAAGTGACTTCCAATTAATGCTCTAACCTCTGTGTGTACTTCCAGAGAAATCCCTGGAGTCACACAGCTGATTTTCTTCTCAAAATAACATGTGCTTATTTTGGCAATTTTCTCTTACCTACTTACATAAGAAAGAATAATGATACTTTAAAATTATTTTAATTGAAGAAAATAATTAGGACTCCTCCTGGTTTTGTGAGAGATTTTGTTTTTTTCAGCTTTATGATTCTTCTAAGGATAGTCTTGTTATTTTAGCTTAGCTGAGTGGCAGATGTACTGTGTACAGTCTTTCAACTTTAAATTAAATGAACAAAATCTTTTTTTTGTTGTTTACCTTAATGCAGTTGTATTACATATACTAGAAAATTATTCAGACAATACAATTTATTTTAAAGGTCTTTTAGTGATACACAAAAATAAGAAGGAAATGTAATTATTTTAGCAAAATTATCTTAATTTGTAAAGGTTATTTTGGAAAATCTTTCCTCAAGCACATTAAGAATGGAGTAAAGTTCACAAATGACATCATGAGACAGATGGGAAGGAAGAACACACCAGATTGCTATTGTTTTATTATATGAAATAGGCTTGGAAGGATTATATCAGAGGTTAGTTCATCTGAGGAAATTATAAACAGTTTAATACTCTAGTGCTTCTGAGGAAAACTACAATTTGGTGAGTTTGCCACCTACAGTGTGTGCTTAACCCAATGGTAAGCATGTATTATGTTCCTTGCACTTGTGCGAAATCTGTAGAGGTTATGAGTCTCTTCTAGCTTCCAGCAATAGACTAGTCCTTTCACTGAAACTGTAGAAGATGATGATTTAAGCATTTGAAGTCCCTAGATCACAAGTAAGACAACAGCTGTTACACATATGCTCACGTTAAAAGAAAGAACACTGCACAGCAATAAAAACAAGTATCCAGTCCAGAAGAGGAAACAATATCAAACACTGAATTTTGACAAAATGAAAGCTGTTAGGGCAATACCTTTGTCCATCCTGAAGCTACTTACCATATATTCTAAACAGTCTTAAACCATGATAGAGTGAAAACACTGTCTGGCGAGCAATAAACCTATCAAAACTCTTACCATACAGGCTCATGCCAGAAAGATATAACCTTTTTGAAATTGCAAAAACCCCAATCTGCAGAAGGAAGACATTTTATTGTGAAAGGTAAGCGAAATTATATTCTAAACAGAGTAGGTCAAGTATTCAACAAGACATTAAGCACTCATCATGTGGAATTTGCAGTTTTACATTTAGGAGACCAAATCAACAAAAGCTTGCCATTCTATCTCCCTTTTTGGAGATAGACTATGTGCTTACAGCTTCCACAGGATGGCTTCTGCAACCAGAAACAGAAGAGGAAGAAAAAGACATTATTCAGCAGTGTCCCACTCTCAAAGACAAACAAACAAACAAACAAACAAACAAAAACAGAGCCCTGATTGTTTCAGACTGACTCTCAAATGCACAGCAATATACCTCTTCTCAAGTTTCCCAAAAGTAAAGCATGCACTTTGGTATTTGCTACTGAGGAGTTCAACATATTATCTCTCTGCTTGATGACTGTTGTGAATCCTTATTAGGTCTCTGGATTCAGTGTATGACTATGCCTGGGATCCTAAGACTGCACTGCAAGCTCTGGTTTGAGAGCATTTTAGATGTAGTGATGAGCATCACAATGCCTTGTGTGGAATTCTTGACTAGTAATTTTTCAAAATGAGGATTGAGTCTACAGACAAATAAGGAATGAAGTCCCTATAAAAGGACTGTGTGAGTGGCTATGCAAGCCTGTGTCTCTCTAATTAATTAACTAATTAATGTCTGTCCTTGATGCAAGACAAGTCCATTAACATTGTCTTTGATCAGAAAGATTTATCTGTTTTCTTTATAGTATAGTTCTTTTGCAAAGACTTAGATCTTTTCTAAACAGACATTTGGGATCTACTCTATATTAGGCTGTCTTGAGGGAAATACCTTGTCATCAATATACGACAAAAGGCAGGCCTGCTATATCTCTCATATTTTGCTTGTTTCACAATAGCAGCACTTTAGAAAATAATGTATTACTGTCCCCTCCTTTCTTCTTGATCATCTGTGACCTGATGCTTAAGAAATTCTTTCAGGAAACAGAAAAGATATTGTGAAGATGCAGGCACAAGGATTTTTAATGTAACTCCCTTATTTGTCCTTAGTAGTACTCAGTTGCTAGGCTGACCACTTCCAATTGCAAAATAAGTATAATTATTCAATTTTCCATTTCAAAATATTTTGAATGTACTATGAAATTTCAAATAAGAAAAAAGTACTGAAGTTGTTTTTATGAAGATTTTTAAACATGTACAGTCTTCTTCCAAACCACTATTTTGGTGTAAAGATTTATTTTTGTAGATTCTTATTATAAAGCATTATAGTAGTATGAATTATTTTACAATGATTAGGGTTGTATTTGCTAATGAGAACTATATATATATGTATATATATGTTTAATCTTGTGTGAATTAGTCAGGACACCTACTGAGAGTCAGCTATCTCTTAGAAATCAGTCAATAAATAAAATAAAATAACATGAAACATGAAAAGTTATTTTAAGTTAGTTTGCCAAGCTCGGTCACACGTGTGTACTTTGCATTCTCACCTGAGACTGATGTTTTATTTTACATGATATTTTTCTCATTACACTTTTAATTTGAAATATTTGATGTTTCATTTGATACAAGATAAAAAATAAAGACATTAAAAAGATAACTGCACAATTCCAATATATTTTCAGTGGAAGTAAGTAGATGATGTTGCTCAACAAAACAATATACAACTTTGAGAAGTTCTGGTGGGGGATCATCTCAAAAAGAAGATAACTGAAATGGAAAACAATGTTCCCTATGGTCTCCTAATGGGATAATTTGGATATACATTGGCAGTCATTCTTCCCTACATAGAGTAAGATGATTCATGATGTTAATACTTATATTTTGAGATATTTCTCCTGACGTGCTTTCTTAACAACAAAATGAAAAAGATCACGGTGGAATTACAAGAATATTTTCAAATATCCTTTTAAAATTTGAATGTAAATGCTATATTCAATAGAACTGTCTTCCTTTGCCATTTTGTGTAAACAAAATGTGCCTATATTTTGTTTCATAATTATGAATTCATTTTATAATTATAAAGATGTTTTTTACATATGTTGATTTTGGGGGAGTATTGCATACAAAATACTGTAATTCAGCAGTCATGTTATACACTAGCCTCACTGCAGAATGTTACTACATATAAGAATTGCTGCAGTGGGTGCAGAGCCCACACTCACTTTACCTATAATGTAAAATGCAGGCAATGTCTTTTTGGTAACTAACCGCTGCTTATCTACTTGGTGATGTCTACATTACAGTGCTAAATAAAAGCAGCCCAGGGAACCAGCTGATGTGTCAGGTTACTCACTGGACCTCTGCTGGACAGCTTCTCAATTGACAATCTCCTAGAGAGTTTAGAGGCTAGTTAGGTCCATCGATGACTCACATAAATAGCATGTACAAAAGTATTCAAGGACTGGATTAATTCATTCCCCGTTTCTAGAAGATAGTCCTCTTTAACATATTTGGCCTCAGGTATCCCTGCATGTCTTCATGTTGCAGAGCAACATATACAACTTACAGCCTTAGTTTCATACAAGGAGGAAAATAATCACAGCTTACACTTTAATCTGTATGTTTTTTTAATTATATTGATTTGGGGAAAACACACACACACAAACAAACAAATAAACTTCTGAAAACATTGTTATAATGCAAGATCACACCTATTACATGGAGACCATAGGAAATTCAGAATAAACTCTATGTAGTGTGAATTGCAACCATTCTGTTGTACATAGAGATAGTCTTAATAGTAGGAGAATGATATTTTATTTATAGACATAACCACAGTGATATGTTTATTATGAACTCCCTTTGGTTTAGTTAACAGTGATAGCTCATGATAAGGATTCTCTCAACATGTGATATACCACATTTTTACATTTTGTTCAGAAAGAGAAGACCAAGGAACAATAAAGGAAGTAATCTACTCATTTGCTTAGACATGTCAAACACACTCCAATATGCTACGGTCCATATTATACTGTGTGAGCTATAATTATTATTATTTTTTTTTCCCAGAGAATTATTCTGTTAATGTCTTTGTTTTTCAGCAATAGACAGACACTATTATATTTTTTAAAATACAATGAAGAAGAATCCTTTGTTTAAGATTTGCCCTTTTTATCTTTTTATTTTTAGCTATTATTACCTGTTGTGTCTCTATTACAACTACTCTTGTTGTAAGCATGTTTAATTCTCTTCAGTCTGATAGGAAGACACATCTTTCTGTAATAAACAAGGTTGCTACATCACTAAATTCAGTCTTTATGTCTGCGGTAACTGTAACTCAGGTAAGCAAGCATGCACTTCACTATAGAAAAATTGTCCATCGTCAGTTCAGATGTCTCAATACTTGAACTAAACAGAGACATCAGTTCAGATGTCTCAATACTTGAACTAAAGGCACCTCGAACACTTATAAAGTACAAATGAAAAGGACTTACTATATATTCACCTTGAAGATTTACAAAGCAGAAATGAAAAGAACTTGCTATATATTGTTCAAAGTTTGCTAAGCAAAGATTTAAATGCATATATTGAAAATATATTAGGAAAATGTAGGAAAAGCTAAGTTTTTAAAAAGTAAAAATTTTCTCCACCAATACACCCTCCTGCTTGTAACTCTGCAATTATTTTTCAGGTGTTTTAGAATATAAAAAGTACAAGAGGAAAAGGAAAATGAAAGGAAAAGAAGTGAAAAGGAAAGGAGGAAAATGAAGAAGGGAAGGCGGGAGGAAGGGAAGGAGGGAGGGAGGGAGGAGGAAGGAAGGAAAGAAAAGAGAGAGGGAGGAAGGGAGAGAGGGAGGGAGCCTTCTTAATTCCCTTAAGCTGCCTATCCCAGTTTTTCAATGCTTTTTCATTGCCTGCTTGTTCACAAAAGAATCTAAAAATACAGGGTTATCCACATTCAAAGTCCTCTGTCTGTGTATTGATCCTTAAAGTCTCTGATTACAAGAAGTATGTTTTTCATTCCTGCTACATCATCATGAAAATCCACTGCGTTTCACTGAGGAAATTGAAGATTTGCTCTTTTCAAAAATGTTCTTAGTGTAAAGTTCTTCTGGGCCAATAATATGCTGATATTTATCATCATCCTTCATATTAGAAAACACATTTAAATCACACACACAAAACAAACAAACAAACAAAATCTATTGTATAGAAAAGGAGACAGAAGAGATTTTTGTAAATTTTGTTGAAGTCTTCAGAATTATTTACCTGAAGTGATTAAAGAATTTGATGGAATGTGATACGAATGCAAATATTTTTCCCCGACTCTTGACAATTTTGTCTGGCCAAGCTTACCATAGCACTGTGAGTATCAGATAGAAACAAAATGACGGTTAGCATTAGAAAATCATCTGCTAATAAGGCTTAACATGCAATGGCATGCATACTATAGATGCAAATTTAGAATATTTTCAAATTTAAAATAGATCTAAGGACTTTGCAATATGACTGTGTAGACATAAGCCCTGAATTTCTCAATGGAGATGAGCATCAGCGAAGGGATTCACTCAGCAGCAAGACATTTTTATTTCTTTGTGTGAACATTCAGTCATATAGTACTATTAACATTTTTTGACATTCCAATTACAGATGATCTGTATTATAACTTGACCTTGGGAGTATTTATATTATGAAAGAATGTATTTGAAATCTATAGAATACATAGAAACCAAATAAATCCATTGATTTGGAGTAGTTCCTTTTGGCTATTTTACCCAGAGGCATTTGAAACAACTATCTTAATGAAAGTTAATATAAAAAGAGGTCTGACAAATACGATCTGCTATTGGCTACCCTGGACTTCAAGAGAGACAGCTTTGGACTGAAGAGCACCTTGGAGAGCTCCTTGGAGCAGTCTCCTGCGTCAGGGTCCTAGAAGGAAAGGGAGTCCAGGAGAGTTAACTAATATTAAAGCACGACTTCCTCCAAGCTCAGGATCAGTGTATTCCCATAAAAAAGTTGAGTAGGCGGGGCAGGAGACCTATATGGCAAGGGGCTCCTGGTCAAAGTTAACGAGAAAAAAAGAGTGTACAGCTTATGGAAGAAGGGACAGGCCACGTGGGAAGAATATAGGCGCAACATCAGAGAATGTAGATGCAAAATGAGGAAGTTGAAAGCCACTGTGGAATTAGAGTTGGCAAGGGATATGACGGACAAGAGGAAGGGTTTATTCTATATGTCAGCAACAAGGGTTTCTTCTGTATGTCAGCAGGAAGAGGAAGACAAGGGAAAATGTTAATGTGCTGCTGAATGGGGAGGTGGCCTTGGAGACGGAGGATGCCAAGAAGGCAGAGTTACTAAATGCCTTCCTTGCCTCTGTCTTTACTGCTAAGACCACTCCCCATGAACTGCAGGGCTCAGGTGAAAGAGATATAAATGGGCAAGAGGAAGACCTTCCATTGGTTCAGACGGACTGGGTTAGGGATCACTTAGACAAACTGACCACTCAAAAATCTATGGGCTCAGATGGGATGCACCCAAGAGTGCTGAAGGAATTGGCTGAGGTTATTGCTCAGCCTCTCTCCATCATCTTTGAGAGG
>JAUBOD010000213.1:73162-88523 GCA_032353885.1 Nothura maculosa | reverse complement strand
AGTGAATAATAAGCGATAACGCCGTGGAATCTCGTGAAATCATTATTATACTAATAAATCATATTGTTAGATCTCTACTTGAGTGAAGTACATATTTGTCACTCGCCCCGCCTTTCCACTAGTTCCGCCACAGTTAGTCATATCAGGGCACAAGTAATAATTAACTCTTTCCTTCCTCCACTAGCAGTATTTGAAAACCAACCCAGTACTAACAAGATGCATCTGCATTCCTTTTTAAGGTTTTTTATATTAACACTGAAAATTAAGCTAAGCTAGTTTAATACATCCCATTCCCTCTCTGCCTGTCTCTAGAGCAGTAAAGTTTTTTTATATGATAGGATTTTTTTCTGCAAAGCAACAACATAAAAAATGGCTGAAGTTCTGGCTCGCTTTTGGAAGTGATTTGGACTGGATGACCAGCTTTGTGATAAGCATTTTCAAAGTAAAAAAATGAGGAGGACTGTGGCATAGACAAGGAAATACATGTTTCAGAAGCAAAATTTCAAGAGCTAGCTGGGAAATGTAGGGGAATCGAAGTCTATAGTCTTTTCTTCCTGATGAATGAAATATTGTCATTTAGTGCCGCGACTGAGAGACAGGACGCAGCTTGATGCAAGCAAATGTCATTTTTTTTGTTCCTACACACACTTTTATATAAACCATATAAACCAGAAGGTAGTGTGTCTCCCGCAGATTTGTCACTTCAAAACATCAGGCGCTCTCAGGCATTCCTTGATTAGTCCATACAAGAACAGCTACAAACAGGTCATGGAAAAACAATGGCAGCAATCAAAGCCCATCTCAAAACAATACTTCCCTCAAGATGACTCAGCCTCACTTTTTTTTATCACCAGGGCTCGTGCATCACACCTGAGGCCCTGCCAAGGCTAGTTGAGTCCTGGCCCACATTCCACAATTTAGACAATATTTTTACCAAACATAATTTCCAACATGCAATACCTAATAATTTCCATTTAAAAGAAAAGAAGTTCATAGTTGTTTATTATTATCATTAAGCTGTTTTAATCAGCTATATATTAAAACAATAACAACCACCCTGAATGGAAAGTAGTAGGGTCTACAATCTGGTGCATTATCTAGAGCTTGGTTAGATAATTATGAAAGTTGTTTTTATTAATGAATATAATGAAAAGTCTGAATACATCTATTACTTTCTATATTAGTGTATAATATCTGTTATTCACTTCTATTTAACATAGCATTTATTAATATGTTAATATAAATACAAACAATTAAGCCTGAGCTAAAACATCTCTCCAAATTTAAACTTATTAGTATTCACCACTATATTATTATGATACATTCTTGCCCAGCTTGAAAAACAATTCTAATTTCTATTTTTTTCTTTTAATATCAGTGCTCTGTGAAATATTTGACAAGCAGATAACTGAAAGTCTAAAATTCTTGTTCACAGAAAGACCAAGTTTTTCAAGTGTCTTAGGTTGTCCAAGCTAAAGCTGAGCTCTTGTTGAGCATAGATGCAAGAGGGGATTCCTTAAAGGAAACATAGCAACAGATAGTAAATGTTTAAGCTTATTTTCATAAGGCATTTCAGATGTGGTTATGCAGACAAAATATATGTACTGATGTAGTGAAAACAAATATATTCAATATATTCCATCACTTTTATAAACATTGACACAGTTTATACAGACCCTTGAAAATGGTTTCAATCTCTGTTAATACCATCAAAGTCATTCTAGTTATGTAGGCACAGGAATTATATTGGAAAAATAATATTAAAAATTGTTAGACATATACTCTTCTGTGTGAATACATTCAATTTTGAGAAGAATTCTCCCATATCACCTTGTTTAGTTTTTAAATAATAATAATCTAATATGCCTAGTTAGGCATGCAGGTTTCCTATCACAGACATGTGGGGTAGATTATAGTTTAAGAAGGCTAAACTTTTAAGACAATAGAAAAACCCTTAAGACCGATTAAGAAAATAACCTACTTGAGCTGAATTAAATACTTGAATTTATACCTGTGTCTGTTATAGACGAGACAAGCCAATTTTCTCATCTACCGTTTATTCAGTAAGCTGGGTACAGAGAATAGCGCTGGGGGCAGCTGGGGGACAATCCCTGTCAGGCTCCTGTTTCTTGCCTCTTGGGGCTTAACATTTATAGTGTGGGGTTCTTCGTTCCTCCTCTCCGCGATCTTTGCAGCATTCCAATATTATCAGCAGTCTTGATTGTTCCCTGAGGCTTGGTGATCCTCCAATATAGGATAGACTCAGCATCTTCAATGTTATCAGAGTTTATTCTTGTGCTTAAGGATCTGTAAACTGTTCATCCTTATCTAGTTACACAGTCATTGTTCCATTAACATACATTCTTCGTAAAGGTGTATTTACAATAGTCAGTATTCCATAGACAGGATGTGGTCATCACCTAGATTCTTATTTTGGTGAACAAACATGTTTATTACATGTCCAACACATAAAGTGGATATTCCAGATAAATTTGTAGACTGTGGGATATTAAGAATTAAAATAGCTGAAGCTATGTCCCTGCTGTCCCTAAGTATTCCATATGTCAGGAAAATAATGATTAAACAACCTTACTGACAATTCATATTCACATTCCAAGCTCTTCTCCAAAGAAGTGTTGCTTCAAGAAAAAAATCTTTAAAAGATGCCTTAGCATAGATTAAACAACATTTCATCTATAAAACTGAGATTTTGATTGATTCCCAATCTGTGAGGACAACACAATACGGCACTTTTTTTTTTCTCCCCCCCTCCCTCCCCGCCCCGCAATAGAGTGGCCTCATCTACAGTGCTTTTTGGAAGAGTTCCTGGCATACAGCATCAGAAGAGTCATGTTTGAATCATGTCTTAGCACTGTGTTAAGAAGAACAAAGTGACATAGGTCAAAATATACTAGGAAGCATGCTAACAGGCATGTATCAGCTCTCCTTCTTTTATCTTGGCCTTATTTATATTACTACATTGCACCTTACTGAGTACTTTGATAATAGTGATCTGTCTTCAAGTTTCTGATCTACATTAAAAAAAAAAAAAAAACTGGACTCAGTTTTGTTTCCTTGAATTCAGCTATGTGTTTTGACTATTGAGCAAGAATAAGACATCAGGAGGTCATTTTACTTTTAGGGTTTGGGGAGGATGAAAAGCCTAAGCAAGAGATAAAACAATGTCAAAACTAATAATTTAACTACTGTTGTCTGATAATTTGTAGTATAAATCTAGAGAGCGATGGAAATTTGTTTTTGCAAATTAAAAAATTAACGAATTCTGAAGTTACAAAATTAAGCAGTGATTTTGGAAAGCTACATTTTAAACTTCAGTCTCAAGTATTTGTCTCACATCATTCCTGTTTTGAATCCAGGCTGTGCCACAGTTTGCTGATTATGAGCTTTAAGTCTTTTTGAAATCTGCAAGAATTTATATGTCAAGCACAATTCAGGATTTTACATCTCTGTGATGCCAGTACACCCTAATACCCTGTGCTTACTCTCACAGCTACGCTTATGTGTGACCACTACTTTCAGTCATTCAAACACCTAGTCTTCCTCTTTGTAAGTGAAACTAATGTTTGAAAAGTCTGCACCTGCAGTTTGTGCTGTTATGCACTGCGACATCTCTTTAATTCTGCTAATTTCAATGGACTTGCACCAGATTGATATTCATAGATTTCCTCACATATGATGTATAAATCCCCTTATAGCCACGGATATACAACTCTTTTATTTATTTCCAGTAAGATAGCTTTTACTATTTGTAAAAATGTGACTTACAATAACTGTCAAGGAAAAATTAAGTACGTCAGTTGAACCCTGGCATTATTATTGCTAATTGTTCGTTTCCAAACTCAATTAATAGCTTGTATAGAGGTCTCTCCACTAGAGGCCGCAATGACACTGCTTAAATACCGGTTGGTAAAATGGAATAAACAACGAGCATGAAAACTCATGGGAAAAAATGCTTTGATCCATGATGGCTAAAAATATACGAACTATTATGGGAGAGTGCCTAACTTTTTTTTTTTTTTATTGTCAATTTAAAAAAAATTCCTGTTCATTTCCTGTTCAAAATATTCATTAATTGAAATGGAACAGGAAATTCAACATTTCCTGTTCAACTTATTCATTAATGACCTTGATGAAGGCATGGAATCCTCCCTCAGCAAGTTTGCTGATGATACCAAACTGGGAGGAGTGCTGCCATCCAGAGAGACCTGGACAGACTGGACAATTGGGCAGTGAGAAATATAATGAAGTTCAACAAGGGCAAGTGCAGGGTCCTGCGCTTGGGGAGGAATAACCCCAGACACCAGTACAGGCTGGAGACAGCGACCTGGGTGTCATGGTGAATGACAAGCTGACCACGAGGCAGCAGTGTGCCCTGGTGGCCAAAAAAGCCAAGGAGATCCTGGGATGCATTAAGAAGAGTGTCTCCAGCAAGTCAAGAGAGGTGATCATCCCCCTATACACAGCTCTGGTGAGGCCATATCTGGGGTACTGTGTCCAGTTCTGGGTTCCCCAATACAAGAGGGATGTGGAGCTGCTGGAGAGAGTCCAGCACAAGGCTATGAAGATCACAAGAGGCCTGGAACATCTACCCTGTGAGGAAAGGCTAAGAGAGCTGGCCTTGTTCAGCCTGGAGAAGAGAAAGTTGAGAGGGGACCTGATCAGTGTGTATAAATACCTCAAGGGAGGAAATGAGAAGGATGAGAGTGGCCTATTTTTGGTGATGGCCAGTGATAGAAAGAGAGGAAATACTACAAATTGAAGCATCAGAAGTTCCACAGGAACTTAAGAAAAAATTCCTTCACTGTGAGGGTGACAGAGCGCTAGAACATGCTGCCCAGAGAGGTTGTGGAGTCTTTCTCTAGACATCTTTAAAACTCGCTTGGATGCAGCCCTTTGCCACGTGCTCTAGGTAACACTACGTGTTTAGGGGGTTGGACTAAATGACCTCTGGAGGTCCCTTCCAACCTTAAGCATTCTATGATTCTATGTAATTAAAACTTTAAACTTATTTTAGGTTAATACTAGCTGTAAAGTAATTATAATGATGAATAAAAGCATGGCAATATTGCAGAGACAATTTTGTTTATAATTGTAATATCAAAATTTTGCAAAATTTTATGACATCTCTCAAAAACAGTGATTTATTTTTTAATTGTGACATTGAACAAGAAATTGTTACCATGGTTTATTAGTACACACTGATTAGAATTTGAGATTTTTTTATTAGTATTGAGATAAGATTCTTCTTCTTTATAACTATCCCTACGTTCAGCATGGATATAGCATGAATTTAAAAATTCTAACTTTGAATATCTTTGAAATTTTTAACTGCAATTTTTGCATTAAAAAGTACCTTTGTTTTGACGAAAGAGTTCATGAAGTCTATTTAAAATCTCTGAATTTCAGGGTGATTTTTATACCTCATAAACCTTTCAGAAATTAAAGTTACCCTGTTTTATGTAATTAAATGTGTACACATACAGTAAACACATTTATAGTACATTTCTGAAGATGTGACCCAAATATTATTTCTTACACCAAATGTACAGGTAGCAAGCTCATAAACTGTAAACAAATACGAAGCAATGAAGAGAAAGAATTAGAGATCAGTTTTGAATATGCCTTACTTATCTATCTAATTATTATTACATACATAAAATACGTACATAGAAGCTCTGCTTTGTGTTGTGTATATATATGTTTATGTATATATATTTAGATATGAATGTTTAGTTAGATATAACTGCATTCCCTGTATTCATGACAGATTCTACAGAATTTCTTATAAAAATAAGTGTTAGATAGACTTCAGAAATGCTTACAATGACTTTTTTCGTCAGTTTAATGCTTCACTTCAAGAAGATATTACTCTCAAATTATAACATTTTAGCAGCACTTCCTATTAACAGTCACAAGTCGTTTCCCATAATGTGATACTTAGACCTGTGATGATTTGATTGACAGCAACATCTATAAAGAGTATTGTTCCATTTCAAGAATATTTTCTCCACCAAAAAGGAGAGTGGTTGCAAGACTACAATCTCTTATCATTCAGTGGACTTTCTTCCTGCTAAATTACTGCATTTATTAATAGTTCAATAAAAAATGGCTGAATATTTAACACAATACATGCAGCTGTCTGATAAAGAGATAATGTCTTTTCATTGGGTCTTGGAAAGCTTAAGAATGTAGAAGATAAATGGGTAGGATTTTTCAGTACGCTAATAATGTGTCACTAATAACTGAAGAATCCTGAAGATGTATATTCCTTTTTACCTTGCTTTTGCAGTTTGTGATTAGCTCTGTAAGACAGAAAATTAGGTCCTTGTGAGATAAAAAATATCGAGCCGAAGAAGGAGGGAAAAATAATAACAACAACAAAAAATTCTATGGTTTAATGCTTCCTCAAGATAATGACACACTAGATTAAAAAAAAATAATAATAACCAGCTCCGCTATATGATATGTGTACAGAGAGCTAAACAGCACTTCATGCACTGTGTCTAGAATCTTAATTGAGACGCACTTCACAGATGTCCAGAAGAGGGAAGTGTTCACTCTCAAATATGGCATTTTTACCTTCTGGAATTTATCAGCTTATTGATTGAAATAAAGATAAAGGTGTCTTTTTCCCTCTAACATAAATTTGGGGTTATTAAGACAGTTATTTTTGTTATAAAATGCAGTAGATTAGCATCTGTTTTTCAGTTGACTCTTCATCTCAGATGTCAGTCTTTTGAGATGCATGGAAAACCTCAGTTGATTTATCTATCAAAAATAAGTTTTAATTCTCACCAAATCACTCCTTTTTGAAGACATGTGACACCTGTTGAATTTGTAACAGCAATAATTTAATGGGAGCATGTCTTCTCTTATTTCTGTCTATATTTGGAGAAAAACCTCTGAAAACGTACTTACATTTGTTGTGGTGGCAGCATATGTTCCATCTTTACATGAGCCAGGAGTATACAATATACCAGACACTAAAATTAGACTATTTTTTAAAAAAATTATCAGATCTGAATCTGGTTCACTGAACTCTGGTTAACGTGAAATAATAAAAGATTTTCACTCATTATTGACCAGGCTGACTGAGAGACAAAGATGATTAATATTCATTTCTTTTCAAATCTCAAAATCCTTGTCTCTGTTGTCTATATGAGAGATGTCAATGCTTCCATGTATGTTGTTCTTCTTTCCAAAGAAGCTACATCATCAACATCTTACAAAAGCATATCTCCCTAGCATTTCTCAAGCTCTTCTCTCTGCTATAGGCAAATATATTCTTGGCTTGACACTCACACTCTATCTTAGATATCATTAGAACCTCTTATAGAATGGCATCAAGACCCTTTCCATTTCTTTGCATTTCCCCTTTCGGAGAGACTATACACTGAAGATGCAGACACCCTTGTGCTGCCTGCAAATACAAGAAAATTAAAAGACAAGAACTCATACACATCTGAAGTCAATGGTGCCATTTTACTTTAGCCATATTTGTCTTAAGATTTGAGCTAAATGAATTGGCTCTTATAGAGAAAAAAATACAGAAAGAAGAAAAAGAAGAAGAAGAGGAAAATCGAACTCACCAAATTTTCATTCTTCATTTGCCCAACAAGTTCATTGATTTTTGTTTATTTTGGATTTTTTTGGGGATTTTAACTTTGCTAAAAAATCAAATTTATTTTGCCCAAGAGAGCAAGGCCTGAGATAATTAACACTGGCACTTCCTAGTAACTGGCAGATTTTTTTGAAGAACAAGTACATCTGTGAAAATACTGAATGGCCATTTCAGAAATATATCTATTACAAATAAATCTGGCTATCCTATTCAGCTAGTCTTGAAATCCAGCCTTCTTTATCATTACAGAGGAATTATGTAAGCATTATAAGGAATGTATGATTTTCACAACTGGAGTAAATGTATTATTTTCACAACTTGAAAGTATATATATATGTGTGTGTGTATGTGTGTGTATTTAGAATTCACACACAATTATATAAAAGGCAGAAAAGTTCCCATTGCTGTACTAGGTTCACTAGATTCCCTAATTTGCAAATATTGTTAAAGTATTGCCAAGAATTATTTCTACTTGGTAGATCTTTACAACAGATTTTTTTAAAATAATAATCTTGCTTTGTTTTCATTCTAACACAAATAAGGGAAAAGAAACATTTCTCCTTAATATAGCTAGGTTTTTTATAAAGACATAGATACCGGACTTATATTCATTAAACATTTAAACTTGAAAAATTAGCAAAGTATTTAGGACTTTTTTGAAATATTTCCTTCATTTACAAGCTTCTCTGTTAATTCTTATTGCTACTGATGAGACTTAGAGACATTCATGAAAAGAAGAGATCTTTTCATGATTTAACCTTGTCCTTATCATTTTTATAGGTAAAAAATATTGTAATCTTGTCATTATAGAGAGGAAAACTCAGTGCAAAGAAGATGAGTCAGAAATCAAGCTGCCATCATTGTAGGATTAAAACTGTACCTCTCTGTAATGTTCACAAATGCACTCCAAGATTCCTCTTGAAAAATGAGGTAAAAATAAAATTCACTTAATTTCCCTTTAGTCACCAAAATGTATTTATTTTTCTGAAGCAAATATCTGTTATGCATTCAAATGTTGCATCCTTTCCCCCAGAGAACACATATGTCACCTCCATGCTGTCTCAGCCCACTGAGGGAATAATAATTTTTAATAAGACTGTTATAAAAAGACAGTTTAATTTACATGAAAAAAAGATTCTGTTATGAGAGCAATTATAAAGTGCAATCATGATCACAGATCATAAGTAAACCACCCTGAAAATAATTAGCATTTTATCATCTGGATAACATTGTCCAAATGCAAAAGTAAATTTTGGTCTGCCACTTGTTTACTGATGTGATGAAATGCCAGTGGTTTGAGTGGTGGAAAGTCTATAGAATCAACTGTTATTCAAAAGACATATTTTGAGAGAAATAAATTATACTTGCACTTTTATATCTTTCCTGACGCATTAGAATTTCCTCTAGGTTTCAAAAAAATATTATTACAGAGGATTATATCATATTTGTGAAATCAAAAGATTGATATATAGAAAACTATTTAGAGTTCAGAGCTGAATAGTATGTGTCCATGTCACTACATTCTAAACCAAAGACAGGGCACAATGAAGAAATTTTGATTTTGCTGGTAGCAGATGAACATGACTAGATTATTACCTTCACAGTGTTAAATTTACCAATCTCAGTCCGGAAGGGAACAGCTAGAAATAAAGCAGAACATCATAAGCTGTGCTTGTCTGTCAAATGTGTCTAGCAGGGCAATGCCAGTGAAGATAGATTGTTGACAAAGGGTAATATTTCAATTAATACATATCAATGTCTTAAAAGAACAATTTGTTAGTATCCACATTGTAAGAGTATCATTAGGACTTTTTATGCAGCATTCCTTTGGGAAATCTACATAACCTGTTGCCGAATGGGGGTCAGCAAGCCTCGTTTGCTAGCTGGACTGACCTGAGGTTCTACTCGCCCCAGGGCCATAGAGCATAGACTCCAATATGAGGATGCAGCAAAATGATGTTTACTGTGTCGTTCGATTTGTATATATACTCCTAGCATGGTGGGGAGATTCACCTACTACCCAATTAGTTGGCACAGGGTTATCAGTAAGGTAATTAATTATGCCCTAGCTTCCTGTGACATCGCGAGATCTTCCAAATGCCATTCCCTATGCTCTATGCCCTATGCTATACTACATCATCACTTTAGCTAAGCTCTCTACCTTATTAAGCCCCTAAAAAGCATGATAAATTCCCACACTCACCAGAATTAAGCAGAAATATACAGGTTGATACCCTCAAGCCAAAATTATACAACCAAACATACTATTTTGAATAAGTCTATCTCAGCCCTATAGACTGACTGGAAAACAACAACAACAAAAACAAACAAACAAACAAACAAAAAAAACCCTGAAAAAGTAATTCACTACTTGTTAATTAGATGTACGTCTCACAGTTCTCACAGTTCAGAACTCACAATGGATGTTTACTGTCACTTCTTTCTAGGTAAAGCTTTCACAGAATCACACAGAATCACAGAATCTACAAGGTTGGAAGGGATCTCTAGAGATCATCTGGTCCTACCTTCCTGTTCAAGCAGGCATACCTAGAGCATGTGTCACAGGGCGGCATCCAGGCGAGTTTTGAAGACCTCTGTATGTAGCCTTACAGAACTATCATGAGTTAGTACAAGTTAGAATTCCATCACTGCTCCATCAATGCTCTCTTTCTGCTTTCATCCAACAGAATATAATAGGAATATGATTTTACAGGAAAAACAAATGTCAGTTAAAGATGGATAAGAAATACAACTAAATGTTTCTAGTCAGAAACAGTATTTAGAGGAGCTCTGTTAGTAAGGAGCTTTCAGTTGGCAAAAGTCAGGATAATGAGACATCAAAAATGTCACGTGGCTTGTCACTGATCTTGGACACACATATCAGAATTTTCTAACTTCTGCAGCAAAGAAATCAGGATGATCGTTTTTCCTAATGTAATAGCCTGGTGCTACCAAAATATTCATCTCTCTCAGTCTGAGCAAGTACAACAACTATTTCTGATGTAGAACATATTTACTTATGTTGTTAGATATGCATAACAGAGCATTTGATTTTGTGCTCCAGATGTGCTTTGCTACTCCACACTTCAAGAGTTTCTGTTGATTTAGCTATGATTGTAAATGATTAAAAAGCTATTAATAGTATAGACTAACCCTATTGCTAGAAATTACTTTCTTCAGAATTTGCTAAAACGGTGCTACAATAAAACCTAGTATTTTCAAATAATGAGACTTTTAATATAATTCTTTGTAATCAAGCAAGGCAATCAAAAATTCGATAGTCTTCCCACTTTGGAAGGTCACTTTGGTCCATAGCCTAAACTAATAATGGCCAATGTAACTGGCCAATTGTAACTAATATTGGCCAATGGAAGACTATCCAATGGAGCACCTTTCACAGAGAAGAGTTTGGTGAACGGAATGCTTATTTAAAGGAAGTTGCCAGGTTGTGCTTCTCATATTCCAAATGGATCCTCTCACTGCATTATTAAGTATGAGAGCAATGCCTATGTAATTATAGCCTTTTCCTTTGAGAAATTTTCCAAGAATTGACTTGAATTTATTAGAAACTTTTTCAAAACAGAAAACTTTTACTTTCCTATTCCTCTCTCTCTCCTTTTTTTTTTTTATTTTATTTTTTTTGTAAATACATTATGTTTGCTAGAGATTATTCATTATCTAGCTTAAGCTATCTGATACACCCTGGGGAAAAAATATATATGAGAAACTGAAATATCAAACACAAGAACCTCGGGTCCTTTGGATTAGACCTGCACAATCAGGAAAAACTAAGTATAGAAAACAACTAAGCAGATATCCTAGCTATTAAAAGTGCAAAAATACGTCAGTGTAAATGGGTGATTTGCTGTTTTGTTTTTACTGCTGATAGTCTATTCATACACCAGTAGCAGAAATCAGGTCAAGCTCAGAAGTTATCAAACTTCAAATAGGTCTGGGTTTCACAATGCTACACAGACAAGTGGCTTTAAGATGCAAATATAGTAAAAGTAAAATGCAGCAATGCACCTGGAAAGAAATAAAATAGAATATTGAATGTTTGACAAGGTTTCAGATTAACAAATTATTGGGTTAGTAATTCCTTTTACAATGCTTTCTACTGAACTTAGCAGACAATTAAGCTTCCATCTAAAGAGATGTATGTAGGGAAATCATGACCCATGATGAGTGTACCAGTCCTATTTTTGCTTCTGAAAGCTTATTTGTGTGGTATTGTTGAGATCTCTTCAGGAGTCAGACTTGCTAAGGCAGTCTTCAGAACTGTGTATTGAGTGATGCTGCAGCAAAGACAGAGCCTATCAGCATAGTCTTGTTCTCCCAGCTTGTGCTATTGTGGGCTCTGCTAGAGCTGACAAGATACTGCTGTGAGGAAGCTTGTAGTGGTCCTGAAGCACAGCTGTTAGTGGAGAACATAAGTACATACTGAGAGAATGATGAGATGAAAGCACAGATAGAAAATAGCAGGACACAAGCTGAATCAAGAAAAGCAAGAGTTAGCTATCACTTTTAAAGCATCCCTTTCTTACATAATACAGACCAAGAGAACACTAGATGAGATAAATCACGTTATTATCTATAAACTGAATCTTATTTTTGAAAAGCCTACGAATAATAATTCCTTTTTAAAAAGTCCAGAATAATTCACAAAACATGATAAGGCCTTTTTTTATGTTTGCTAATGACATAAGTTTAATATTGTTTCATTGTAATAAATGAGTGGAGAAAAAAAAAAAAAGAGAAAGAATGTAAGAATATTCAGTGAAAAAAAAATAGAATTCATAATCATAGGACAAATCTAAGGGCAGATTAGATTGTTAGATAAAAAGCTTATACAGTAACTTTCATTCTGCAAATTTTTCAAGGAATACAAGGAAGATAAAGGCCAGTTCTATTTCCCACTGGCCATATAATAGGAAGATGTGTTATCATACTATTATCTCACCGCATTAACTTGTATTACATCTCTAAGCCTACACATCTCATGCCAATATGTCTATGATTTTCATAAATCACAGCTTCTCAATCTTGCTTTTAGGATACAACAATACCAAAATATACAACTGCAAGAGGAACAGTGGGACACAAAGGATGGCTAATCCTACATTAAGTAAGTAAGTGGCCACTCTGTAGAATCTTATGCTTTTTCCATACTAAATGAAGAGGACAGAAGGGTTATTATTAAAAGACCTGGAAAGGTTGATTAAATGGCTAACATGTTCCAACATAAATTGCTTCAATATCCATAATATAGTCATTAAATTTTAAGCAAATCTGACACCAAATTCCATCTCTGAAGTTCTACACTCTTAGATTGGACTTTCAGCTTTTTTTCTTTTTTTTTTTTTGTGCCTTCCTATGGTCTTAGATCTGAAATCAGGACAACCTCTGCCATAATATACTCTAGGCAAATCACTCTCCTAATCCAGAAATGATCTCAGTCAGAGGAAGTTCAAACTAATTTCTCTATATGCAATTAAGCCATTAGACTTGGAAAGCAAGGAATGGGAAATCAAATATTTGAAGTATATATTCTGCAAGGTCTCACTAATTGTTTAATAGTGCCCCACATCAAAACTGTGTTTCAAAAAAAAGTATATGTTTTATTGTTTTTGTTGTTTTGTTTGTTTTCCAGAAGGAAAGTTAAGTTGATTTTGTGCAAACTACATTTCAATCTAATAGTTATTTCAACACAAATCACCCTAGATTTCACAAAATATCACAGCTGAATACTAAATGTACTAAGCTGACTACTGATTCTCATGCTATGATAGATACTAACCTGATTTATGTACTTAGTGTGAAATATTCTCCCATAACACACACGACCACATATCTGGAAAGAAAATCCCATTTATATAGCCTCAAGCAGAGAAGTCAGTGGATGGTCTCTGAGTAGAACATTTTGACACAGCTGTATTCCTGAAAGTGTATCTTATTTTAAAAGAGCACAAATCTTCTTGCATGTAGTATGAACACGACTATTCTGCTTGTATGTTTCATAGGAACATTGTATTCTACAATGACATGCTATAGCATAAGGATTAAAAATCTTTTCATTAAAAATCTTTTCATTATATTGAATAATAAAATGCCAAGAGATACATACTAATTTAATTTCAAATATAAATTTTAATTTTTGATCTAAAGCTCCATTTCTCGTCAGATATGTACATCTAAAAGTGCCAGAATAAAACTGAGAGATCACTTAAGTCAAATGCTGACCCTTAACAGAACAATAAAGAAGAATTTAAGTTGTGTACTGTTTGGTCACTGAACTTAGATGAATTTGATTCCTCAATAATGTGTTTTTAATATAGCTTAATATGTTTAAAATATTTTCTGAAAATTAGAAAGGGAAAAAATCTGACAATAACAGCATGCCAAATGCAGTAACCAACATCACTAAAAATAATAGATATTTCTTGGATGATTCACATTTGATAAAATTTTTTCTAAAAAATATTAGACTTTTTAAAAACATCATTGCTAAAATATATTCATAAATTTTAAATCTGATAGATTCTAAATCATGATTAATATCAGACATCTTTACATAATGCTGTCCAAGGAACTTGATTAAAGTATTTTGCAAGGATTTCCACAATTTAAAAAATACCCCTGCTCCCAACATCAGCACAAAAACCTCAGCACATTTCTTTCAGGACCACTGCTCCCAGGTGGCAAAGTATCACTTATCACGGCCAAATCCTGGTGATTCTGGAATGCCATAATAAATTTACTTTGTTTTCTATTGTCTAGCTACAAAATTGTACTCGCATAGTACTGCTTCTGAATTAGCAGAGCATCACAGTGCTGAAAACAAGAATGGGGGAGGTCTGCATGATGCAGACCCAATCGTTTCATGTGCTGGAAGCACATGTAGAACAGCAGGTAAAGACTAGTGGTAGCCTCTGTGACTGATTCATAAAGAAAAAAGTTTGGATTCTCTTATTGATAAATTTGACTAGAATCCAGAAATGAGGCATTAAATATTTCATGCATATCACTACCTATGGGCTAATTACAATGAGCATGCTGCCTTCTGTGAGGAGGGAGGTCTGATGCAGGCTTAAGTGACAGGGTGTTCTCCAGCCAAGTTTTACACTTGCTCACAGAATCAGGCTCCACATGAATTTTGCTCTTAGTTGACCTTTTCTTTTCAATATATATATATTTTCTCTCCCCAAAGTTCTGGTTTAAAACCTTCAGTTTATCTCAAATAGCATTCAACTGACTATACAAAAGCATCTGTATCTGAACAAGCTATCTATAGACTCACTTTTGTGAAATAATTAATCTCATTCTGATGCATGTCATCAAAATATATTAGAAGAGAATTCTCTAACCTGTGCACTTTTATCCATATACTTTAGAAGCATTTAGGGTAACTTTTTTCAGACATCACCATTAATATTCAGAGTATCTAATCTAAGATAAGATTAAGTACACCATGCTGTCTTTTACAAAATACAGATACTATTCAGGGTATTTTTGCCCTTTCTTTTATCTGAAAAATCTTGAGATCTTTCTACACAGTGTTCCTATTATAAAAAGAAGTACTAGATATTCTCAGCAAAAACAATGAACGAATGAACAGACTGATCACTTTTCATGGAAGAAGGGTAAATCACAGAATCACAGAATCTATAAGGTTGGAAGGGACCTCTAGAGATCATCTAGTCCAACCTTCCCGCTCCAGCG
>JAUBOD010000213.1:35462-50143 GCA_032353885.1 Nothura maculosa | reverse complement strand
CGTTAATCATCTTCGTTGCCCTCTGCTGGACCCTCTCTAGAAGCTCCACGTCCTTCTTATACTGGGGGGCCCAGAGCTGCACACAGTACTCCAGGTGCAGCCTCACCAGAGCTGAGTAGAGGGGCAGAATCACCTCAGGCTTTGGCAGGAGACGAAGGGTGTATGGAAATGATATGTCACAGTGAGAGTAATAATGAAAATAAAGAAAACAAATTCTATTCTAGTTGAGGAGGAGGAAACCTATGGCAAGGAATTAAGAAGAAAAATAATGTTGAACGACTTTGTTTTTTTTTTCTTTTTTTTCTTTTTTTTTATGAAATGATAACAATTTAAGTCATAGTGTTGGCAATGAATATTATCCCTGTTATTCTGAAAAATAATGGAAGAACGGACTACCGGACTTCCCAAAATTATGATTCCTAAATTAGTTGGGAAAGTTTTCATACGTGTTTTCATCTGTATTTTCATCTCTAAAAAAACAGCCCACTCTCTCCTTACATCAAGGAATTCAGAGAAAAAATATATGACTACTTAAATGTTGGAGACATACTGCTAAGTACATCTAAGTAATTCTGTACCATAAAGTGTACTTTAGGTATTAGCCCCTGCCATTCCTCCTCAGAAATCCTGGGATGTGGAATGAAGTTTCATATTAGCTAAATGAAATGCAGGAAAAGTGATATCAACAACTAAGTTTCAGATACTACTTAGATTATATATGTGCACATATATGATCAACAAAAAAGAATGTTACTCACAAATTTGTATAGGAGTTGGAGATGGACAAGTCTATTCCTGGCTCCTATACCTAATCACTTCTTCTATTAACTATATAAAGCTAAAAGTTATTTTTACAAAACCTAGAGAACATAAATTAGTATAAATATAACTTTGCTAATCATAATGATTGTTAGCCAGAACAAATAATTTTCTTGTACAGCTAGATGAAACAGTACTTTGTGCAAATATTTTTCTTATTTTATTAGTCTTATCAAACCCTTAACCAGATGCTTAGGATTCTGGTTCCAGGTAACCTGAGGAGGGAGGATTAACACCTGAAATTTGTAAATATGATGAATATTATTATGATGACATCAAGATACTAGATCTAGCATAGATTAAGATTCACAAAATCACAGAATGGTTGAGGTTGAAATAAACCTGTAGAGATCATCTAGTCCAACTTCCCTGCTCAAGCCAGGACACCTAGAGTACATGGCACAGGGTGACATCCAGCTGGGTTTGCAAGATCTCCAGAGAATGAGACTCCACAACCTCTCTGGGCAGTCTTTTCTAGGGCTTTGCCACTCTCACATGAAAGTTATTTTTCTCATATGCAGATGGAACTATCTGTGTATCAACTTGTACCAACTGTCCCTTGTCCTATCACTTACCACCACTGAGAAGAGTTTGTCCCCGTCCCCTTTACATTCTCTCCTCAGGTATTTGTACATGTCGATAAGATCTCCTCTCAATCTTCTCCAGGCTAAACAAGTTAGACTCACTTAGTCTTTTCTCATGTAATAGATTCTCCAGTCCCTTAATCATCTCTGTCGCTCTACACTCTAGAAGTCCCTCTTGTATTGGAGAATCCAGAACTGCACACAATACTCCAGCTGTTGCCTCACCAGAGCTAAGTAGAGGGGCCTTCATTTGTTGAGCTAGCCTTTAATGAAGACGGCATCACAATGACAATTTATTTTCTTATATGAAATCCAAGCCATAGCTTATGTGCCAAATCACATTCTGTTACAATATGTTTGAAGGTCTGATGAAAGTCCTAAATGAAACACAAGATAAAATTCCTTAGAATTACTTTGTTTGAGGAGGCATATGTTTTATTTTTGCTTGAACAATGATCAAAATTGCATTTGTCAATATTTTATGATCAAAAAATATTTGAATTTTTTTAGCCTAGTGGAGGTAAAGTTTGCTTTTTGATCATTTTCACAGTTGCACACTTCAAAAACTCCTGTTTCTCATTATCCCTCCTAGTTGTCTGCATTCGGCAGTATATAAAAATCATAGATTTCACTACTCTCTATTAAAAATAACAGTGTGACAGGGCAATTAAAAGAAATTTACAAATAAAAACTTAAGCCCTTAACAAGGAAAACTATAAATATCAACAGCCCTTCAAACTCTCAGAGACTTCTTCAGCTTTACCACCACTGAATTTTATGTGAGTTACCTCAGAACTTTCATGAGACTAAAGTGTGGGGAGCCAAGGAGCTGGATCTCCAGGTCCTGGATCTAAGGGATCATCATGTAGATCCCCGCAAGCCACTCTGCATGCAACACCTTGCACTGTGCCTTGATTCACATTAGGTGGGAGATCCACACAAGCCAATGTGCACACTGCTCCTTGATCCGTGCCTTGATCCGGCTCAGGTGGGCAGCAGGCATTTCCACTTGTGCTTTACTAGAGTCTTTGGAGCCAGACCCTGCATAGGCTTTTAGTGCCTCAAAAAGATTTTGCCACAGTCCAAGGAGTGAGGCCGCATCTCGGGCACTGTCTGTAGACTTGTCCCACAGACTCCTATGCTGTCCCAGGTGGCTGGATCATACACGTTTGTTGCAGCTTTGGCGGGCCAGGAATATCAGAGCCAACACTCGTGGAGGTTAAACACTGACTTCCTTTATTCGGCGTTTGTGTTACATTTTTATACGGTTGAGCAAAGCGCGCGGATAGCAACAGTCCAAGAGTCAAGTGACGGTTGGTGAGTTCCTGATTGTCAATCATCTTCATTGCCAGGCTAGTTGCTAAGTGGGCTGTCTGGGACATGGTGGAAACGTCTGGATCCTGTTTTTGTGATCGCGCTAGTTCCTCATTCTAGTGCTAATTCTGCATTCGATGCGCTGACTCTGAGTCCTGCATGGCCCAAGGACAAGTCATGACATCCCCCTGGACATTTCCCCAACATCTCCCCATTTTTCTTCTAGATCAAATGGCCATGCTCAGCAAGCCGAGTTTCAGGGTTTAAATGTGGGTAAGACTTAAAAACGGATAATAACCATGTTAGTAACAATCGAAAACAGGACCATAGAATTAGTAGACGCACCAGAAGCAGAAGCAACCATAACAATAACATAAGAGCTGATCTTAACAAGATTTAGCCCATCCCCATTTTTCTTTTTGAACTAGCAATACCCTCCTCTGAGTACGCTCAAGCATTTTTAACACAATTTTTAATCCGGAAAACATAATCATATTCACAATTACAATAGTGATCAGAATCATTAACCCTTGTTTGAGCAAATCTAAAAATCACCCTCTTATGCCTAAGTCTTTTAGCCATTTTTCCATTCCCAATTCCATAGTCATTAATTTCCCCATGTTATTGTAAGCCCTTGTAATTTTTCTTTTGGGATTGGTTCAAAATGACCAAACAAGTTCACACAGCATATTCCCTCCAAGTCTTCACATCCATACTCTTGCCCTAAAAGCAAAATCAACAACAGCGAGATTCTGTAGCATCCTTATGCAATCGACATCTGTAAGCATCTGAGTTATGATAGCAGAGGTTAAATTTAATTGTTTATCTATCCAGCAAGCAAGCTTGATTACATCCCTTAGCACTTTTCTGGCTGCTACTCTGGGTGCAGGCAATGAAGCTAAAGCTCTGGTCAGCATATCCCAGAAAGCCAATGTATCATAGCTAGCTTGCCGAGATAACAAGGCCCTTCAGCAGGTCTTTGTGTAATTCTTTGCCAGCAGGATAGTGAGACCGATCATTCTTCCCATGGATGAGAGGTGGTTGACAGGCTCCAAGCTTGCGGGCCTCCCTGCAGAGACAACGTAGATCTCGGTTGGAGTCTCTCCCCGTCTCAGATCCACAATTGTTTTTCAAATCTGGCAAGTCCTGTCACACGTGTCAGGAGGCGATCAGAGGGTGGGCAAAGCTCCACCTTTATCATTATGTAACTTTCCCTGGTGAGCACATGAGTGACCATCAGTGAGGATTTCTGGTCTCGTTATGAGGGTCCTGCCTTTATTACCTTCCTCTCCCTTACTTCGTATTTGAACTCCGAGCTAGCTTACAGGTCAGCTCTCCTAACACTGCAGAGGCAGCTAGAAGGTGACATTTGGCATCATGCATAGGACTGCAAATATAAAGTAATGTTCAGTTATTTTTTGTACTGCAGATCATAGGTCCTAGAGTACCAAAACCAGTGAATGTTAATCAGTAGAAAAACAAAACCATCTTATCCAACCATGTAACTAATTTGACAACATAAGCAGAGTCCATATCCTTATATACCTTGTGAGCCACTGGGACTTTGACATACAGGAGGAGTACAGTGAATACCTGCTCCATGACCTGTTTGTAGCTGTTTTTGTATTAGCCTATCAAGAGGTGCCCGGTCTTAAGAAGTGACCAATTCTTGCGAGACACACTACCTTTTGGTTTGTATAAAAGGGTGCATCTCTCAATCGCTCTCATGGCTCTCATGGCCACGATCCTTGGCAACTGATCTGATATAGACTGATGAGGAGTTGAAAGCTCCAGGAAAGATCATAAATGTGTAGTTTCTATGTTGGTTTCTGAAAGTGTTTTGTTAAATTAATATGGTTGTAATCGTAATGTAGATGATTATTGTATAGATGAGAATGTGTAAGTCATTACAGACCCTTCTGAGGGGAAGCAGGATACCTTGTGTCTTGCTACTGCTTCTCCTGATAACCCATTTTCTACGCGTTTGGATGACTAAGGAGCCTGGCAAAGACAGAAGTAAAGGCCCTGGTTGTTCCCGTCCCTTTGTTTCCGAGTTAATCCATCCATGATATTGTATTGAGTAGCAATTGCCGTTTTCGGTCGTACCGCGGGGAATACCCATTCCAGGACATGACATTCTTCTTCTCCCCCTTTTTCTTTTAGAATCTGGGCAATAGCGGCTGGTTGGCTATGTAGCTCACGGAAAATGAGTAACATGATATCTAAAAGTGGGCAATAGCACGCTGGCATGCACTCGGCAAGAGCTCGTAATAGACTGCCGAGAGTCATGCGCTGCTCCTCATTAATGTGCACAGGAGCCGAGGGATCTGTACCTAGCTAAAGGGGAAGCAATGGTTCTAACAACTCATCATTGCTGATGCCAAGGATAGGTCGCACCCACTGCAGATCTCCCATGAGAGTCTGCACATCTGATAGAGTACGCAGATTAACCTGCAGGCTGACCTTTTGTGGGTGAATTGTGGCTTCAGAAATCAGCCATTCTAAATATCGCCAGGGGGCATTCTGCTGGACCTTTTCTGGGGCAATCTGTAGGCCGTGCTGTCCCAGGGCCGCTGTGATTACTTCCTTACCGTCAGTCGTAAAGGGAGGTTCATGGGCAAATAAAATATCACCCGTGTAATGATAAATTTGGGTGCCTGGTCACCTCGCTCGGAGCGGCTGTAGGGCATTTGCCACAAAAAGTTGGCACATAGTTGGGCTATTTTTTCATGCCTTGGAGCAGCACCACCCAGTGCTATTGTTTGGCTGGAGCCTGACGATTTAAGGAGGGTAGGGTAAAGGCAAAACACCAAGCATCCTGGGGCTGCAAGGGAATTGTTAAAAGCAGTCCTTCAAATCATTAACTAGGAAATGTGAATGCTCTGGCAGCCCTTGCTGTGGAGAAGTGAAAGGCAGAGGAGAAGGAGAGTTCCATGGAGAAGGAGGGTTCCATGTGAACAGCATTTGAACATGGGTCAGTGGGTCCCAAGCGGTAGGTGAGTACCCTTCCGAAGGGATGGGCGATGACCTCCGTTACCCTCAGCCAATCGAAAGGGAGTCGGGTTCAGAACCCCGAATCCGGAGTGGGGAGGAGGAGAAGAAGGGGGAGAGGAGAGCAGCGAGAAAAACAACCAGGGTGGGGCGTCAAATGTATGCATTTCTAATGATAGCCCCACCCTGAAGCGCCTGGAAGCCAGGCAGTCACAGTACCCTAAACCTTCAGCTTCCAGGAACCTCTTCGGGCCTGTGAACCATAAAGAGTTAAACAAGGACTTGAGGGAGCACAGCACGGAGATGGGGGAGGGCCTTCCTCCCACATTCAAAACACTTCAGACCGCTACTGCCTTTTGGTTTGTTCCCTAATCCCTGGCTACTGCCCAGGGGCTGCAACGCAGCAGCAAGTACTCAAGTGGCTTTGGCTTGTCGTGCAGCCGATTCTAAAAGAGCCTGCTCCACCCTTGCTCCTACATACGCTCATGGTTGCCCAATTCCTTGCCCAGCCACCTCTTCCAGCACCTTCTCCAAGGAGACGCCAAAAGGAAGAGTTACTAAGAGATCCCTAGTTGTCTTATTGGCATTCTCAACCGCCAGCGATCGTGCAGTGGTGCAGTGGGTGTGCTCATCTATATGAGCTTCTTCCTCCAGAGCCTTAAGCAGTCGATCCACAAAATTCCCAAAAGCCTCATTCAGCCCCTGTTTTATTCCTGCAAGTGAAGGCCCCTTCTTTTCCTCTGGAAGGGAGAAAAAGGCTGCCAAGGTGGTTTGAGAAACTAAGCGCAGTAAGATAACTGGGTGCTTCATTTGCACATCAAATGGTCCCTGCCCCATAATAGTCTCAGGCCTCATTCCCTGCAGGGGATCACCAAGGGATCCGGGAATTGAGCACTCGCAAGTGGCATGGTGTAACCATTGACGTTCCCAGAGAAGCAACTGGCCAGAAGTTAGTACCAATCTGGCCAACTGCCTGCAATCATTGGGTATCATTAAATCACTCTCCATGATGTAATTAAGCATCTGGCATGATGTTTCTCCCTTAATACCCCATTTTGCCACCGTGTCACGAAGCTGGCTCATAATTTTCCAATCAAATGGATCCCAGCGAGGACCACCCCTTTGATGGTCAACCATCACTGGGCACGCCACTCGCGATGCAGTTTCCCATTGCCCCTCCAGTATCGCATCCCAAATTATCCCGGACCATTGCGGCGAAGCATGACCCCACCTCCCCTGCCCTCCCAATCCGCCTGAACATTCCCCCTGCGCCCTCCCCTGCACCCTTTGATTCCCCCAAAATTCTCTGCAAAAGCTGATTGGAGGGTCGCCCTCGCCCCGGGAAGAGGGATGATCTTGAGGCCAATGCAGGAGGGTCGATACTGTCAGAAGGCACAAGAGAGGAGTTAACAGTTTCTCAGGTCGGCTTCAAATCCATTAACAGGGGCGCGGAGAGGATTGTGGGCAGCGGCGGTGGTGGTGGTTTGAGCGAGGGAGCAGCGCTTTCGTCACCTTCTGCTACACTGGACGGCACAGATGGCTCTCCGCCTGGAAATGACATAACACTGTCCATCAATTCCTGTGTTACCTTAAAGGATCTGGCAGGTGCTCCTCTTCTTAGAGGGCCACGAGACTCAGGAACTGCTGCAAGGGCTACGCCTCCTTCTCCTTGCAGTAGCTTGGTGGCAGCAGCCGCAACCTTTTTCTCGGCTTGGAGCGCTTTTAACTGGTTAGCTAACTCCCTCCAAGTATGGCTAAGTTCTTTAGTCCCTTCTATGGTAGTGTCCCAAGTTTTTCCCCAAATTCCCTTCACTCGGAGTCACTAAACATCAATTGGGGATCCGAGAAATGGCCTCTATCAGGGGCCCATTTCAGCAACTCATTTAACTTCTTCGTGCTCACTGCAGCTAGGCGCTTGGACAACAGGTCCAGCAGCAGTTGCACAGTGGCTTCCCGCTCCATTTGTGCTAGCACGCAGGGTTTTGGCTTCCTACACTTTTCCCTGCTAGGGGTCCCGGACTCTTCCGCCCCCTCACGTCGCCATGTAATGCCGTGCACGCGTTCACGGCTGGCTTACCCGCCTTGGTCCCCTTATTGGACGGATCCAGCAGCTGCAACTTTGTCAGTGGAGGGTCCCTGTTCCAGCGCCACTTGTTGAAGCTTCAGCGGGCCAGGAATATCAGAGCCAACACTTCTGGATGTTAAACACTGACTTCCTTTATTCTGCGTTTGTGTTACATTTTTATACGGTTTGAGGAAAGTGCGCGGATAGCAACAGTCTAAGAGTCAAGCAAGGGTTGGTGGGTTCCTGATCGTCAATCAGGAACGGTTTGAGCAAAGTGCGCGGATAGCAACAGTCCAAGAGTCAAGCGAGGGTTCCTGATCGTCAATCATCTTCATTGGTTGCCAGGCTAGTTGCTAAGTGGGCTGTCTGGGACATGGTGGAAACGTCTGGATCCTTTCTTTGTGGTTGCGCTAGTTCCTCATTCTAGTGCTAATTCTGCATTCGATGCGCTGACTCTGCGTCCTGCGCGCCCCAAGGACAAGTCACAACACCCCCCCTGGTCATTTCCCCAACACACGTTGTGTGCAGCTAATGTCCAACAGTCTTCCTGTGGCCAGGCTAATTCACCAGGACTATCCAATGAGCTTGTTGCTTTTGTTCTTTGCTTGCTGATGGAACAGTTGCATCCTTGAAGCTAGTCTAACAAGGCATCCTGTGCTGCTTGCCATTTGCTGGTAGAACACTGCACTGTCATGCTTGAAGCAAGCCTCCACACCAGAATAAGGAATAAAGTATCATTCATTTTGAAAAATGAAATCAGAATAGGCCTCAAAAGAATTTCAGAATTTTGAATCCATATTTATGATTTAGTTTCAAAGAAACTGCTCTAAAGTACATGAACTTTTGTAAATTATCTGAGTTGGACATTGCCAAAATATGGAACTCATTTGGTCATTATGCCTTTCATTTTTCACAATTCTTCCCCTATGAATTAATGCTTGAAATCTTCCTGACATATTTGTGAAGTTTTTTTTTCTTTTCCTTCATGAACTCATAGAGTTCACTCCTCCCAAGCTAATGCTTCAAATGCTTTATGCAGCTTGTGTTTAAAAAGTTGAAGTAATAATATAACACTGCATAGATAAGCATTATTATCCTATAGGCATTAAAACTAGATTTCAGAAAATTATCAAAGGCTTGCCATAACTTGAATTAAAGATCACTGAATCATGTATATGTGGTATAGGACTTAGTATATCCAGCTTCAAAAATTCCGTCCACTTTTGTTAATACAGTTTAATGCATTAATCTGATAAATACATTTATCTCTATATATGTCTACATATCTATATATCTGTCTATATGTAGGCTAATAATTCTGATGCATACATTTATAAAAAAATATTTTAAGTCCCTGCTGACACCAGCCCCAGGCACAGGGAGCCCCAGACTGAATGTCTCATTAAATTAGGAGTCACATACTTGCCAACTACTGAATCCAAAGAGCATGTTGCGTTCAGAATTTTTTGATTTCTCAGTGTAAATATGAAGAAAAAGTGAAAGCATTTTGCTCTGGTAGAAGGAGTACAGAAATGTTTAGAAATTTTTATAACTATGTGTTTCTTTACATTTTCAATCTAGTTAGTGTATTTCAGTAGTCTTTCTTAACATGTGTTGCCAGATCCAGTAACAATATGGTTCTGTTTTGCTTTGTATTTTTGCGACTATCTCCTGGCTTTTAATATAAGAAAAGAACATACATTTCAGGGAAATAGGATCCAGCATGGTATCCCTTTTTACAATATCATTTAGAAATACTTATATATAAGTCTAAGGTTACAACTCCAACATTGGTTGTATGATTAAAATAGTACTGCTTTCCAGTCCTAGAATACTCTGTCATTTTTAGCTTGAATGTCCAGAAGATTTGAGTATAATAAGTAATCCCAGTATGCTACCTGATACTCACACATATACATTAAAAATGCATTCAAAATAATATTTTGCCCTAAACTTTTTGAAATTTGGTATGAAAAGGAAAGAAAATTTTCTTTCATCCTTGTCTTCCCACATAGTTTTCTTTTCCATAATTCCTTGTATATCAAACATCATAAAGATTTTTTACGAAGTACTTCAATGTCGATTCAATTATTTATTCCAGAGATTTAACTAAAGTAGATGAAATTAACTAAACTGAGTTAGGTCTCCTACTTGCCTTATTGTTGTCAATAGTCAATAATATATACCACTGGAGGAGATTTACATCATAACTGATGTCAGTAATCATATATTTTAATTATATAATGATATATTTGTATTGCAATAATATACATAATAATTTCTTGTTTTGTTTTGATATGTGTAATTTTTTTTGTAGTTTTGAAAGCATTTTCTTTTATCAGGTACCAAAACAATGCCAAAATGTCCAACTTGTGAAACAGGTTTATATACTGAAATCATAGTCCAAACTTGAACACTGAATGACAAGTTACTTTCATATGTGGATATCTGTTTCCTGATGTCCATACACTAAAACAGAACGAATATGCTGGGACAAATTTGCTAAGAAAATATGCCTAGAGATACCAAAAAGCCTTTTCTATGAAACCAAACATGTTGCTTTCACTGTGTAAAGATCCCCAATAATCTAACAGGTAATGAGCCTAAAATCAGGCTAGAAATACACTTCAGGATAAAGAAAAAAAACTTAAAGCTAAACCTTGCACAAAGGAAAGTCTAAAATACTCTGCATTATTATTACTTTTTTTGTGATCTTACAAAAATATGATGGATTTACAATGCACAGCTACTTTACCTGAGTTAATCAAGCAATATGACTTTGCTCACGGTAGCTTAACTAGACAAAAACGGTTACTGTTTGTAGGATTGATCCAGTGTCTAAATGAGCAGGATAACTCCGGTTTGTCACAGCAGTTTCACACCATGTCTCCAATTATTAATAAAGCATTACAGTGGGAAACAATCTTATCTTACTGCATAAGCAATACATAAAAATTCATGCCTGTCAGCAGAAAAGAGTCCATGACAGAACAAAACATATTTTGTCACAATTTCTTTTGTCCACATAATATTTATACAACATTTCCAAAATATTTCTTTTTCTGAAATCATTGAAGAAATATAATTCCAAACCCTAATGCACAGTGGGTGCTCCTATAAAAGTTATGACATTTGAATAAATGCAAAAGGTTTGAGAAAGTATTTGTTGAACTTGCCAATGAAGGATTATTATTAAAACTATTCTTCATTCAGTGAAAACATTTATAGAAATAATACACACATTTGAGTTCATCACTATTAGAACTGACATATGGCCTTTTGTTTATTTTTCTATGTTTTCCACTTGTGTCTCTTCTATAAATTAACAATAACATTTCCAGAATGAGCTCACATGGAGAAAGATGTAATAGCTCAATTTGTAATAGAGACAGAAATGTAATACAAGGACAATAACATTCAGTTAAGACTAATATTCAGTTTGTCCTACTATTCTGCTTCTTGAGGATTCACACTGTTCTCTAGCTGAAAATATTGATAAAATATCCTGAAATTTTATTAAAGGCAGACAAATTCCCAACTAGCAAGTATATACTGAAACATATAAAACATCCACCTTATTCAAAGAAAAGTATAGTTAAAGAACTCACACTCTGCTTAGTGGGAAATATTTGTGACTGCATCTTTTACTTCTGCATTATACCCTCTTGTTCCTATTCTTATTTTTACTTTGACATATGAAAAGCAGTGTCCTCTAAATATTGTGAAAATAATCACTCCTTAATATTGTGCTCCAGATGGTCAATCAGATTGGTATTTATTGAAAAGAACTGCAGTATCTCTAATCTTGTTTTTATACCCTTAAACAAAAGCAGATAAATGGTTATTCTGTGATATTTGATTTTCCTCCTGATCTAAAACATCAATTCAGCCAATTCTGATGGAATTATACAGAGAAGTAAAAGCTACAGTGTAGCCAAATTTCATTCAATTTGTGCCTATCCTTAAAAAAGATAAATTTAGTACTCTCCATTTACTCTATCATTAAAAATAATGTCAAAAAACTGTCAAAGTTAATATTGCTAATATCTAGATCTCCAGAATGTTTTGAACTGTTCTCTTTAGTAGGTTGTGCAAGAATCTGTAAAATAATACTACCTATGAGGCTTTATTTTTCCATAATGACAAATAAGATTAACTAATACTCTCATTTTATTTTGGACACAGAAGCAATAGATAATGGGGTTTGCAAATTATTTTTTTCCATATTATTTGCTAATCCTCTCTCTGACTGACTCCTCAAAAGGGGTCTGAGTATTATAGAAGTAAATGATACATCCAGCTCATCTTCAATTAGTTTTATTTGCTCTATTCTCAGTTCTGTTTATGTACTATTTTGTAATTTTTTTTTTATTTATATTGCATTTTATTATTATTAGATGTTATTTTGGACAACAATATTCATAGCAAAGGTATTTTGGCAGTAAGATTCTGTACATGCTTAGTGATATTCACAAGTTCAAATACTACTTCGTTGTCTTCCATAATTCTAAGATAGTAACAGACACAACAGTTTGGTAATAGTACTGATATTTTTTAATGATGCCTTGTAACCATCTGAATGAGTCATTTTTGAAAGGAATTTAGGAGTAAAAAGTAAGAGAGATAATTTTCATAGATAACAGAAAAAAATAATTGTCTTGAGAGACAGAATACGAGTGAAGCACTCACAGAGGCTGAAATTTTTAGAGTCAGCCATAGCCACCATGCAACGGCAGCCATTGTGTTGGAAACAGCATTTATACTCAAGCTTCTTCCATCAAGTGATCCATTCAAGGATGCCTTTATAGGCTGTTAGCTCTGAGAGTTACCTGGAACAAATCTCAAGTAGGATTTTTTTTTCTTTTTTTCTTCCTTTTTGGTAAGTATTGGCCACTGTTCCCCACAACCATTGTCCCTTGACACCCAGGGCCTTGCAGTGTGCAGGACACGGTGACTCTGCTCCACGTGGAGCACATCCACCCTCCGCCATCTCCAGTGACACATATCACTTATTTATCAGCCTTCATTTCATTTCAGACTTCTTCCTGTCCCTCTGCTGTGAGTGATTAGCTCCACTATTTTTAGTTCTGTGTGTATTGACTGCATGTTCCCTGAGCTTTCAAAGCTAAAGGACAAAGTGGTAGCAACTGGTTCTACCAACACAGTGAAAATAAACTTCCCTATTGAGCAGACCAGCATGAGTAGCATTGTTAGTGATCACTATAGAATGCAGAACCTTAAGGTATTATTTTTTATGTAGATTCAGAGTACATCTGCACAAAAATCATATAAATTTCCTTGATGTTTCAGATTTTTTTTAATAATTTGAAAATAATTTGGAATAATTATGATACATTTGCTGACTGACCAGCTCAGGACATTATAAATATGTTACATTTCCAGTCATCATTAAATAGCCATTCCTTCCAGCCGACACCTTTTTCTACTAAAACCTCTCAAATAAAATTGTATAAAATTAAATTTATTTTTGTACATTCCCCATAAATTTACAAATCACAAAATGGTGAAGAAGTGTTCTTTTTTTTAAAGAGTGAGTCACTAGCTTGCAAAGATCTTTTGGACTTTGCTCATTCTGTTCTGTATACAATGACTTTCATCATATAATTTAATAATTCAGTGCAGATACTGAGTAAGTTTTAAAGTATTCACATGAGTTAAGATGCATGTGTGGAAACAGGGAATAGACACAGTGAATTAAATTTGGCTATTTGAAATTTGGTCTGCTATCATAATTTATTTTTTCAGTCAGTACATGGAAAAAATGCAAAAGAATTTATTTGATCAAAGTCAAATTAAGTATATTCTGAGAATTATTTTGGGACGCACTTTCAGGAGAATAGAATGACTTAGAAAGGTATAACTTTAAAATTTTACAAACTAGGTAGGGAAAGCCACTTATCATAGAGAAAAATAAAGGACAGCCATCCTACAAAACTGTAGAGAAGCCATAGCAAGAAAATGTAGTTGATAATGGCCTTACTGTTCGGAATTCAAAAGCAAAATAATGATGCCATTGAAATCAGTTTTAGAAAGGTAAAAATACCTTATCTGAAAGAAAGCTGAAAGACATGTAAATTTATTTTATCTTGAAAATTATAGCCTGCATTTCTTTTTTTGTTCTTGTTATTTCATTTTATCGTAAAGTCAGAATCCTGAAAGTTTGAAATAAGTTAATCAGAAATGAGCCAGGCCACAGATTTAAGAGATGGCTTCTACTTCAGTCACCAATATTGCATTTTCTAAAATGGAAGTTTGGAGGTGTCCTTTTTTAAAAAAAAAGCTTAGAAATACTTAACACAGAAATACAATGGATTTGATTCTATTTGTGTTAAAATGTATTTTACTATTGAGTATGCTCATTATTATTCTCTGTTTAATTTAGAGTAAATGTGCATTTTAGTTGTCTTATTCTCTCTTAATTCCCAAACATGACAATAAAAATACTGGTTATGATGTTAAAATTGCAGTATATCATCACTATGCAGTCTAGTATATTTCAAAAGAAGTCTAATTTTCCTTCTAGTTTAGGTTTTTCCTAATATAGAGGCACTTCTTAAAAAAAAAGGCGAATAATTGTTCATAAGCTTGATTAACAAACAGAGGAGGGAAGCTGATGGTAGTGCACAATGAATACCTAAGCACATATCTTGTAGAGGTAGCAATTTAGCCAGTGCCAACATAGCATTTTTCTCACTCTGGAATCAAGGTTTTCATGCTAAGTAGAGAAAAATCTTTCCATTGACTACAGGGGAAGCTAAGGTCCATAATAAATGAGTCAGTAAATATCTCTCTCTCTATCTCTATATAGATATAGATAGATAGATAGATAGATAGATAGATAGATAGATAGATAGATAGATAGATAGATAGATAGATATTGCTGCCAA
>JAUBOD010000213.1:24975-35362 GCA_032353885.1 Nothura maculosa | reverse complement strand
ATAGATAGATAGATAGATAGATAGATAGATAGATAGATAGATAGATAGATAGATAGATAGATAGATATTGCTGCCAACAGCAATCCATCCCTTCATTACCTCAGGGGTAGATCCATGATTCAACAGCCAGATAGTTCAGGTTCATACTGCTTAAGCAGTACATGTGTATTGTCTGGTTTTTGCATGTGATTTCTATTTTGTTCCTTTAAAGAACACTTGAAGGCTGCTTTGTCCCAGAGGCTGCATCAGATTCTGTATTCTAGCTGAGTAGACTTAACTGAATTACAGTTCAAGTACCTAATAAGGTCAATCATATCTTTATGCTGAATGTCTTTACTGCCTGAAGTTAGTGGGTCTTGAGACTGTACCTGCACTGCTAAATAAGAGATGCCAGAAAGTGAACTTGAGCACTACAGCTTCATTATTTACATATCCACTTATAAACTCATTTCCAGGCCTTTTTTTGGACAACATGTGTATGGTGTTGACAGATCTCCACTGACTCTAATGAGAGCTTAGTCTCCTCACCTGCAGGCAGTTACAAGCAATGGATGCCACCCTCCAAGAGTGGATGTTAAGCACCATTTGAAAAGACCTGCAGAGTCCTGCGTTGTCTATGGTATCCTGACAGAAGGCATGGGTCTCTTGTAGGTGCAGTGTCATATATGTTAGATGCTTCACATTCCACAGAGTATTTAAAATGTCACTAAAGGACCATTTTAAACTCCTCATTTTCTCTTCAGACAAGTTTTTCCCAAACTGGAAACAACAAACAGATGTACCCATGCTAGACCTATGTGCACAGCAGCTCTCCACAGTGTTGAAGTTGTTGAGTTTATCTGTTTTGAATCAGGAAATATCAGATTACATACCAAACTGCATGGTGCTGTTCACACACTTTTTATAGCTGACCTGTTATGTCTTGATGCTGCTATATGAATCAATTTAACAGATTAGGTTAATGTTAACTCTTAAAAGTTTTCATAGACTCAGCCTATGCCTTCATATAGATCCAGGCTTTAAGAATATTCCTTTGAATCAAGGAAGAAACTGTGACTCTGTCTTATGATGTTTAGCTTCTTTTCCTTGGGATATTGCAAATCATTTGTTGAACCATCTAAAAGATGCCACGAACATTGCACTGACTCTCCTTTCCTACACCTAATTTTTTAACTTGGACTTGACTTGGAGAAGAAAATGTAATAGTTGGATGTCAAAAGATGGGATGGTTGGATGTTCCTCTCTCCTCCTTGAATGTGTTCTAAGAGATTATTCAAATTTTAGTGTAGGGTCTGTAGGGTAGTGTGGTGTAGGGTAGTGTAGGGTAGACCAATCTAGACCGATTGGTCTTTGACAGAGCAAACTTGGTTATCGCAGATCAGATCAGAAAATGTTGCTGCTTCAGACAACCACTGGCAATTTCCTTCCAGGCAGAATTGAAAGATGATAAATGTCAAGAAGATACTGCTACTGCTATTTATCAACTCCAAATGGGATTGCCTTTGTTTGTACTATGATTAAGTTCTCTTTCCAGCATCTCTAATAAGTAACCAACACAGAAGAAGAGAAAATGCTGAAAAATGTGCAACAGGAAAATAGTAATGAAGGATTGAAATTATGTGCATGGGACACTTTAAAGGCTCCAAATAATGCAGTCATCTGTTTTTTTCCAAAGAAATTAGAGAAATAAAATGAAATAGCTTAATAATCAAATTCAACAATATAATACTTCAGGTGTGTATTTGATCTAACATTATTTCTAAGTAGAGAAAAGTAAGATGGAGTTCTCTTCCCTGCCTTTGGCATCCATAAGTCAGTATACTGTACTTTCCTTTTTCATCCAGTATAGCAAAGTGTCACTAAAAAGTTGTCCATTTCAATTTAAATTAGATGAGGAAGATACATATTTTAGCACTGGTCACAAACAGAGTTCACTCAAACTCAGAGCAAATTCTCTATCTTAGATATTCAAAATTAAATGAAATGAAACTGGTCTACCATAACAGCATAATATAGTGATATTAATATTTTTAGCCGCTGTGTATGTGGGCATTCATTTTGGTAGAGGGTTGTTTTATGTTTTTACAAATATAAATTATTTTTAAGACTACAATTGTCTACACTCCTACCTAACAAAAATTATTATACTTCAGTTAATATTAACAGATGTCTGTACTTGTGACATTTATAAAACTGTAATAATTTGCTTAAGCATGCTTTAGCACACAGAAATGAAAGAAGAAATGCTCTATCATTCTAACTTTGCTCTAATATGCAACTCAGTTCATTTTAGGAGAGAATAAAATAAACAGAATTACAGAATAGCATAATCACAGAATCTCTAAGGTTGGAAAGGACCTCTAGAGATCATCTAGTCCAATCTCCCTGCTCCAGCAGGAACACCTAGAACACATGGCACAGCCAAGTTTTGAAGACCTCCAGAGAAGGAGACTCCACAACCTCCCTGGGCAGCCTATTCCAGGGCTCTGTTATCCTCAGAGGAAAGGGTCCATCCTGTCACTGGCCACCACTAAGAAGAGCTTGACCCCTTTCTACCTACATTCCCCCTTCATGTACTTATATATATATATGTTAATCCCCTGACAACCTTCTCTTCTCCAGGGAAGACAGGCCCAACTCAGTCTTTCCTCCTGTGATAGATGTTCCACTTCCTTAATTGGCAGGGCAGGCAGCGAGCAGTTCTCAGGCACACCTACCATGGTAATGACCCTCTGTAGGGCTGCGTTAGCACCCACTAAAAGGGAGATAGGCAACCAGACTGAGCGGCTGCTAAAGCATGCAGCCGTCCAGCTGCCGGGCTGCAAGTAGTGTTGCAGCCTGCTGCTTGCTATGGATGGTGCGGGGGAGGGCACCTGCGTGAGCTGTGAGCAGGTGGAGGACCTGCTCCATATGGTAGCCATGCTAAAAGATGGAGTTAAGGGGAATTTCTAGGTCAGTAGGAGTGAAATGGGGGCAGGCTTCAGGGAGGGCTCAGCAACAGGTTGGTACAGGTCCCACCCCCATGCCAAGGCATGAGGGTGGTAAAGAGCAGAGACATGGGTGGGAAAAATTCCAGGGTTGTGGTGGCAAGGTGAAACTTCCTCCCATCTTATCCTACAGGGTGGCCCTGGCTAACAGGTATGACGCCCTAAAGGAGGTAGGGAAGTCAGTGAAGGATGAGAGCAGTCAGCGGAGAGTCAGGGGAGAGGTAGGGCAGTCAGTAGAGGGTGAGGGAGTGGGTCCCTCCCCTCCAAAAAAGGTACAACAGTCGGAAAGGCCAGCTGCACAGATTGTCACCAGGGATAGGAAACAGAATAGGAGGGTCATTGTTGTCGGTGATTCCCAGATTCAGGGAACAGAGGGACCGATCGCTAGTCCCGACCCTTTCTTGAGAGAGATCTGCTGTCTTCCTGGGGCCCGGATAAGGGATGTCACTAGACGACTTCCCAGATTGGTCCGACCCACGGACTATTACCCGTTGATGGTCCTCCATGTGGGTGCAGAGGAAGCGGCAAAGCGTAGCCTCCGGGCCATCAAAAGAGACTTCAGGGAGTTGGGGAGGACAATCAGGGGCACTGGTGCACAGACCATCTTCTGTTCAATTCTTCCTAGCACTGATGGCAATACAGAAAGAAATCTTAAAGTACAGTCCATCAACGCCTGGCTCCGGGGCTGATGTCATCACCATAACTTTGGCTTCTTTGATAACAGGAAGCCTTATGGGGCACCAGGCATGATGGCACCCAATGGGGTCCATCTTTCTCAAAGAGGGAAGAGGGCACTGGGTCGGGAGCTAGCTGGGCTCATCAAGAAGGCGGGAGATTTGAGGCGGGAGGGGAGTATCCATGGGGCGGCTGATGAGATGGTGGCTGATGGCCTATCACATCATCCACAGCGGTCTGGTGCTGTGGCTTGTGAAGGGCCCTCTAGGACTAAAGAGGCCAAAGGGCAGAATACAAAAACTTCTGAAAGCCCACACGGTCAGGCTGCGGCTGTCTCGACAAGGAGCAGAGGCACATTGAGAGCCTCATTCAAATGCCTCTACCTAAACGCATGCAGCATGGAGAATAAACAAGAGGAATTGGTGTTGCATGTGCAGTTACAGGGCCATGATCTCATTGCAATCACTGAGACATGGTGGGACAGCTCCCATGATTGGAATGTGACCATGGAGGGCTACAGGCTTTTCTGGAGGGACAGGACAGGAAGGCAAGGTGGCGGAGTTACTGTCTATGTGAGAGAGTGACTGGAATGCGTAGCACTCTTGGGTGCATCCCATCCAGGTCCATAGATTTATGAGTGGCTAGTTTTCCTATGTAATCTCTAACTCAATCCAATTAATCCATAACTCAACCAGTGGAAGGTCTTCCTGATTCCCATTTATCTCTCTTTAACCTGGGCTCTGTACAAACTCCTGTTCCTAACTTCGATGTCAGAATGTACCAGTCAATGATATCTGTATGTTAGTTTGAGAATCACTAGGCTTCTATTCTAGTATTAGGCTTCTGCACTTGCCTGCAGAAGAAAAGTGCACACACAGAGAAAGAAATATGAAATATATTTTGCTTTAATAGGTCTCCTTGGAAAGGCCAGACAGGGTGAGCCGAATAGGAAATGAAAAGCAAATTCACTTGAAAAGCACTAACTATTCAGCATGGTGCATACTAGTGATTGCTCTCTTTGTATAAAAAAACTGTTATCTCAATGTCAGGATTTAATTTTCCTTGTGAAAGAAGATAGCCTCAGTAGCTTAACACTTCCTTTCTTTATATACCATTCTTTGAGAAGGGGAGTCAAAAATAGGTTAAATCATAAATTTCTGCAGAATATGTAGTGCTGTATATTTATTAACAGTGTTATTATTGCTTTCTTATTCTAGGAGCAACAATAAGCAGGCATTTGAAAACTCATATAAGTAATAAACTGAATTAATAGCAATATATGCAAAAAATGCAAAAGAAGTAGTTGCATCTCAGCTTAGCTTAGCATAAACTGACAATTCAGCAGTTTGAATATTAGATAATGTCATCAAGTGAACAGTTTAGCATATTCTTATTTAAATAAGTGATAGAGTAACCAAAATATAATGAAGGAAAAAGGAATCCTAAGGGAAATTGCAATCAGTGGTAACAAAACTGTGCTTCATTGGAAGTAATAAAATCAGAAATGATTAATTACAGAAGCAGCTATATATGTCTTGTCTTGTCGTTACAGGATTAAAGGACCATTTCAGAATCCTTATTCAGTCAAATTCTTGTGTGACATAAGTATATACTTATAAGTATATACTATATAGCTTATATAGTATGTAGTATTGTATTTTGACAAGAACACTGATGAAACCCAATGCAATTAACAGTTAATTTATAGCACAAGAATCTAAAGCAATTGTTATTTGTCTGAAACTACATTGTTTACGTTGTCAAAAGGGATTTCTCAATTTGAAAAAGATTGTCTTATTAGTTCTCTGTTAATATTTCTAAAATTGTATTACTAATAAACATAGCAACAATTAATGATTTTTTATAATTGCTAAAAGTTCATTCACTTATTTTTTTTATCAGAAGATTTTTTTCTTTCCTATTTATCTGAAGGTTAATCTTGCATTGCTAACTCAGTAACAATATACATCTGATAAAATATTCACTTAGCTTTTCTATGGATCCCATGAGCTGCTTCTTTCTTGAAATGATTACAACACTCAAACAAGAAGCAAGTATTGCCTCTGTTTTTAAAATTAAAAAACTCTTTTAAAAGAATCAAATATAACCTAGATTAATTTCAGTTTTTTTTTCTTTTAAAATTGCTTTTAAACCATACAGTGGATAACCTTAATTTAATAATTGGAATAACCTGATTTGTTTTAACTTATCTCTCCATAACAGGCTTTAGATTTTCATTACGCTCTGGGATGTGCCTCTTTCTCTCTATGAACTACATATAAATCTGAAGGTAGTTATTGGAATGCATATATTAGCAGGATTCCTAAAGTTGTTTAAGAGTGATACCTAGGTGAAGCATATAATTTGAACTCTAAGAATATTTTCAACTGAAATCTCATAAAACTGTTTTAATGGCTTGATCACTAGTATATTATATTTCTTGCCTAGTTTTGTTGCCCTTTAATTGTTAAGTGGAAATACTCAAAAAAATGCCCCTTTTCTTTCCTGTCAAATTTCAAACAGTAAAGCTGAATGTGATCTTGTAAATCTCTAGTTCAGCTTTCATCATGAGAATTAAATTATAAAGGATACATTTTACAGGAAAAATATATTATAAAATTATTTTACTAAATTGCATAACAAATATGAAACTCTGTCAGTATGACAAGCTTCAATATATTTAAAATGCAAGAGAAATCTAAGTTTTTCTATGAGTTGACTTGTCTAATTTAATTCTAGCCACCTAAAATTTAACTATGTGATAAAAGTGGCTCATCTAGGCACTCAGTACACTTAATGGAAAGAGACAGACCAATTGACTACTAGATTCATGGAATGACAATTCTTCCAAGAATAAAATAATGACCTAAGGCAGGCAGAAGAGATGTTCTTTAATTTAAAGACAGACAAGGATGACTAAATTAGAGACAGTTTAAACTACATAAAATGAATTCAATATTTAAAATACAGAATATAAGCAAGTATTTAAAATTTTAGACAGAATGTGTAAATATTGAATGTGTAATTTTTTTCTCAATCTGGCTGTTATATGGGTTATATCTGACTATTATCTGCAGTTAAATCAACGTTTGCCTTTGATTTCGTGAGACTCATCTACTAAATTATTACTTGATACTATATGCAATACATGCAACATGCAAATCAGCAGCAAAAGAAGGCAGAGACAAAATCATGGAAGACTTTTTTTTATTTTTTCCCTCAGTTCAGCTCACCAGGCAGATGTGTATAATCTGTTTCTCCTCATTTTCCGCTTAGATATCAACTACACTTGCTCCTGAAATTGGCTCTAAATCTCTGTTTCACTGATGGACATTTCTCATCAGTCTCAACACCAAGAGTTTGCAAGATCAGGCTCACAGAACAAGAACTGTCACATATTAATTGCAGTTTCTCAGCTGACAGACAGTACTGACCTGGCGAGCTTTCCTAACCCTTCTATTGCAAAATCAAATATTGTTGTTCACTGCTTGGAAGATATTGCAAAGTAATATGTTAAATTCAAATAGGTTGGGGTCTGACACACACCAGGACATCCTTCACAGCACCAAACTTATTGTCACAATCCTAAAGCTATCAGGCTACGACACCTCACAACCTGAATTTCTGCATACCTCCTTAATATTTTTTTCCTCTGATGAAGAGCAAGTAATTTACCATGGATCTTCTAGTAAAATGTATTCCTTAGAAATCCTTAGAAATTCCTTATATAGTTCTTCTTTTCTGAGAAGTTAATAATTCAGCTAGACAGTGTTGTTTAAGTCATAATTTTAGGTACATACAAGGCTAAATAACAAATAATTTGCTTTGCTGGTGCCTTTGAGACTGAAGACAAAGAATGCGGCCGCATTCCATGTTTTTTTCTTAACATATATGAAAAATAAGTTAACCCTGACACTTGAACATTTACCTTGCAGCTATAATCAACTACTTCAGCATTACATGTTAAACTGTTTCCCTTAATAATTATGGATGCAAGATGATTCCACTTCCAATAATTTCTATTGATTATTTTAAGATTCATCAATATTCTAAACATATTCTCTTAAGAATTCATTTGAGACCATTTGAGACAAAAAAAAAATCTATGATCAGATTGGATTACTGAACTTAAAAGCTCTGTTTGTAGCAATATTTTACTTAGTTTTATTTAGTTTTATTTAGTTTTATTTTTGAATAGTTTTATTTTAAGGTAGTCTTAGGTGATGAAGAAGTGTAGCAATATTTTACTTAGTTTTATTTAGTTTTATTTTTGAATAGTTTTATTTTAAGGTGATGAAGAAGATAAAAATACTTTATTGATCACCTTTTTTTTATCACACAGGAGCTAGCAAAACAGTTATACTTAAAGTGTGAATATCAATAAATGTTTTAAAAGATCCTAGTGATAACATCCACAGTGAAATAAAAAACAAAGAACCAAACAAGTAATAAACAGGTAAACAAATGTCTTCAGGATAGAAATGAAAATCTTATGTCTTACATATTTGTGTTTACACATATGTATAAGGTTAATGTAAATTCTGCAAAACAAAAATTGAAGAACAGACAATTTAAATATATAGAAATATAATACAGATACAGATGACTTTCACACTTGCTTTCACTTAGAAGGCAAAGAATAATAAATAGAATTACCGTGTTTCAATTGAGTTATTGTCTGTGAAGTAGTACAGCAGATTTAGAAAGCAAGAGGAACTTGATCCTTTAGCCAAGAGTTTCATGGGAAGAGAGAAATTAAGCTAAAAAGTGTCAGAATGTTGCAATAACAAATCATATCTTATGCGAACATAATGTTACATTTTCCAATCTCAAAATAGATTTTGTCTAACTCAAAATATTAAATATACTTAGCTAGGGCAATGTTTCTTCCTACAGCTGAGAAGGAAATGCTCTTTTTTTGTGTGCTGTGTAAAGATTCAGTCATTTTCTCACAAGAATCACTCATCCTACAATATTTGATTTCAGAGTTATGTTGTAATTAATATTTAAAGTTGGCATAAAGGGCCAAAGTCTCCCCCTCTTACATTATGAGTAGAATTTTTAAAGAAAAAAAAACACAGAATGCTCAGAATTTGGATCTAAAAAATCATACCACTGTTTGTAAAAATATATCAATAATTCCTATACAATGTCATAGTAGGCACAGCTAGCAAACCGTGACATTGCTGAGGTTTTCTTATAACAACTTGCTTACATGTGTTCACATTATAAAAATTCAAAAACAAATGCCATTTTCTGATTAAAAAATGCTACTCATGTTTGTAAAAATCCATAATACAGGCAACTGTGGTTTAAATGTTGACATGGATTTTGACACCAAAAGATTACACCACTATTTTTGACACCACTAGGAAAAAGAGAAAAAATATTTCTATGATTTCTGTGTTTCTATGGGAACATATATTTGGGTAGGAAAGACAGCTACAGACCAGGAAACACAGAAACATACAGAGATAATGGACCCTTCCCAAATCACACAACAAAGATCTGTAAAGAATTACTTTAACCATATATTCCTTATGCTCACTAGACCTACTTATAACTATTCCTTCCTGTACTAGTAAACCTAAACAGTGCTCATTTTTCCACTTAAAAATCTAAAATGCCTTTGCTACAGAATGGAATTTGTGTATTTGCTTACTTTTACCATACTGTCTTCACACAAACATATCCCTTACAAACAAGAGATACAAATTAATGTAGCCTCTCTACTTTGTTGGCACAAGAGCATTTTGCACAGGCAAAGCTTTTTTTTTTCACCTTGTTTCCAGAAGAGCTTAAGAACATTAAGATTGTGCTGCATTCTGTTAATGTTAATGTTTTAAAACAGATGACAAATAACATTAGTTTTCTGCTTATACCACACCCAATTATCAGAGATTTGTAACAACCACTTTTAATGCTTCGGGGATTTTAATTCAGTTGTCACAGTGACATCAGGTAAATGTCTCAATGAGTAATTGTTCTTTGAAAGTGCGCAGAGAGTGTTGTGTCATAAATAAAAATGCAAATCTTACCTCCAATAGAGGTGTGTGAATGAATATGAGATGATGACACAAGCAAGCTGAAAATGTGTAATAGTTCTTTTCTTTAAATCGTTATGTGGTATACTGAAAAAAAAATGGTGATAGGCTTTACGAGGAATTTAATGTAAAGCAAATCCAAAATGGACTTTAATGCTGAAGAACGTGCTACAAGCCTGAAAATAAGTAAGGACTTCAATGGTATAATTACCTATTCTAAGCATTAAAGTTTCATGTATTTGGGATAAAGAAATTTAAGGACTTTTTATTTCACATGAGCATTGAGTTATCTGACATGCAGGGTATATCAGCTTGGATTCAGTAATGAAAGCCACTTATATCAGACAAATTGAGGTGTAGGTGAAATGAATGCATGACTTTATCACCTGTTCATTTATTAATTCATGAGGGAAAATTCTTGAAAAATTTATTTCCTCCTGGGAAAAAATAAATCTAGTAGACAAGAATTTGATGAAGCAATATAATTATTAGATTATATCCCCCAAAAGAGTGACCATTTTTTCCTGTTTTTGTTTGTTTTCCATTTTCTCTCCAATGCAGAAAATAAAGATATGTGTTAGAATGTCATTGATCTTTCTGATATTTTTCAAACTGCACATCATTGAGTAGCTCAGATGTATTGCCGGTCACATTGCTGATCACTAGCACGAAGCTGTCTGA
>JAUBOD010000213.1:5001-21094 GCA_032353885.1 Nothura maculosa | reverse complement strand
CAGCCCTCAGGGCTGTCAGCTACTCCTCCAAGTTTGGTATCATCAGCAAACTTGCTGAGGGAGCACTCCATGAAGGCATCCAAGTTGTTAATGAATATGTTGAACAGGACCAGACTGAGGACTGACCGCTGGGGGACATCGCTGAGAATAGGCCTCCAGCTGGACTTCACACCTTTGACAACCACTGTGCACCCTGCCACAGAGCCAATTCCTAATCCACCTCTGTGTCCACTCATCAATCCCATACCTTTGTAGCTTGCCCAGGAGGATGCTGTGAGGGATGGTGTCAAAAGCCTTGCTGAGATATATGCAAAAGCCTTGCGTATAAATGACAAATACTGCTAAAAAGAACACCCATTCAATCTAATTTTAAAATCAATTTGACTTAGCAATTGTGCAATGTATACTTGTTCTTTGCTAATGTCCCAGTGAATTGGTTTACTGGTATCAAGCTCCAAATGCATTAAATATCAAAAGATATTAGCAGAATAATTCAAATTGGAAAAAGGAATTGTTAGCATTGAAAATATACAAATTTGACAATTAGAATGACAAAGCTAGAGTGTGGAAGCATTGTGAATGATTATTTCAATAACAGCCTGAGCAGCAAACAAGTACATACAAAAAAAAAAAAAAAAAAAAAAAAAACCCAGTGCAGGTTATTTGAGGAAATTTTTGGCAATAAATTTTGAATAAATAAAAGCAGAGTGTATACATGAACAACTCACTATTAACTGTTCTCTCTAATACCGTTTCAAAGAAATATAATTTACTAGGAATACTTTCATAACTGGTAAGGGCACAATGTTAAGTTTTTCTATGTTCATTTGTTCAGGCATTCAGTTATAAAACTTCTTGCAATATTCCTAGTTAAAAAAAAGAGACAAGTACTCATTGCCACAACAAACTGTATCTAATATGTTTATAATATATCTATGGATTCAATTCTGATTTAAATGTAATCAAGAGTGAAAGAACTAATTCCTTCCATAAGGAAGGGTGGAAAATCTATGACTGTTTTGTGACTATGACAAGGACAAAAACTTTTATATTTCAAGATCCTTGATACTGTAATATAAAAATCATGTATACAGAAATCCTAAAGGACAGTAACACACTCATAATCAGAACATAAACATATTGTTCTATTCTGCTCTCTGCTTTACTTAAGCAGTTAAATAGTATGAAGAGCTTAGATACCTTTTTTTTTCTTGTTTTTAATAATAATCCATGTATGAGGCAAGATTTCAGGAAGTCTTTTTGGAAATAGGACAGATAAAAATATGAAACTGAAAAAAAAAGAAAAAAGTAAGACCTTTCTCTTTTGTTATAAATGAGAACATGAGATTCATCTGGATGCAAATTTATCATTGTAGAAAAGTCTTCCTTGAGGGTGGATCAGCTCTGATTCAGCTCTCCAGAAAGTCAAAAAGAACCAGGATCCAGAAGAACAAAGCCATCAATCAGAATTGCTCTGAGAAAATAATAGATCTATAGCAAGTGGAAACTGCTAAAGCACTAAAGCACTAAAGGATTTGGGTGGTCCTAGTGAACAAGTAGAGCAGGAATGAGCAGTGCACCACTACAGGTTACCAGTGTAGGCTAACTACATTCTGCTCTGCATTAGCAAGGGCATACACAGCAGATCAGGCCGAGTGACTGTTCCCCTCCCTTCGGTGGACACAAAATTGTGATAAGATTTAGGTCTCTAAGTGCAGGAAAGATATCAGGCTGAAGCAAATCCAGCAGAGGGTCACCAAATTGTTTGTAGAGTTGAATGGAGCACATGTGAGGGAGACAAAAAGAGAAGACAAAGGAATGTACAGTATGCTACCAATGGAAGTAGTTTAGAGAAGATAGAGCTAGACTTTTCTCAGAACAAGATAACAAGACATGAGAGTCACAAGTTGCCTCAAGAGAAATTGCAACTATATTCATAGAAAAAGAAAAAAATAAAATAAGGCAACAGTAGCTACGCACAGAGATGAGCTACAATGGGAAATTTTGGAATCTCTTCTGTCATTGTTCCAGTGTTTGATCACACTCCTTGTGAAAATACATTTTATATATAGCAATGAGCTCCCCACTAAACCTTATCTTCCTAAGGCAGAGCAAACCCAGTTCTCTGGGCTTCTCCTCATAAAGCATGTATTCCAGCACCCTAATCTTGGTGGTCTTCCACTTGATGCACTGTAGTATTCCAACATCCTTCTTATGCTGGGAAAAAAAAAAGTAATGCAGTGCTCTGGATGCAGTACAGAGAACGCAGTGCTCTGGATGCAGTCCAGAGTATATATGAAGAGAACCCTCAATATCCTGGAGAAGGGAAGAATCATAAGTCCAGGAAGCCTCTTTTGGCTCAGAGAACCACATTCAACTTCTTGCACATCAGAACCACCATGACCTCCTCTACCAAGGTTCTTCCAATGGTCAGGAGCCAGTCTGTACTGCTGCATGGGCTTTTTTCCCCCTATGTGCAAGACTGCTGAAATACAACATCCATTGAGAAGTAATTGTTGAGTGCATAAATAATTACTTAAATATCTTACTTATAGGTTAAATTTTCTCTAAAAAAGAAAAAAATATGTCAGGAATAGAATCTAATTATGGTTTTAGATGTGCTTGGGATAGTAGTCATCATACAGGGTTTTTTTTGGTTTGTTTTAATGCAGAAACAGATTTCAGCCAATAACCTGCTGAATTCTAAATTATGATTTTTGCTGTGTAAATATCTTCTGTAGATCAATCGTAAATAGTAATTGTAAATATGCATCAGAGCTGGGACTGAAGTTAAAGTCTTTAACATGACTGATTATTTTAATATTTGAATATGAAACTAAGGAGTTATTACATGAATGTAAATACAAGATCTTACTGTATTGTAAAGGCTACAGCAAAAAGGTATATTAATCTTAGAAATGGATGAGTCTTGGAAAACCTGCCTGCAAAGCAAACTCATCAGTCTGTCTAATATGCTCTCAAAGACTGCTAGCTCAGCAAGAAAATCCTAATGCATTTCCTTCACTAAAAGATCATGAAAAATAGTGGTTTCTCCAAGTAGCTCATGGCTTTATGTTTTGTTTATGAAAGTATCCCTCTAGCGTTCACAGTTTTGTAGTGCAATTGATAAAGGATTTTTTTTAGTTGATATCTTGTCCATTTTCCTCACAGTCTTCCTGCATTTTCTCCACTCTGTCCAGTACGCATAATCAACTTCTACCTTTTTGCCTTTCATCCATTTTCATCTCCAGTCTGTTTTACTTCCAGCAATCTCTTCTTAGCTTTGTCTATTATACCTTAGCCTACTTAATTTTCCAATATTTTCTTAAGAATATTATCCAGGAAATGAGTAAAGCTTAATTCTCTTTACTGAAGAAACATCAAGGTGAACAGATCTGAAGAAATTATTTTAAAATTCTAAATATACAATCCTCACAGTTTTTATTTTTTCCTCCATTACACCTTGTTTCTTCTATGAACTTTTTATCTGTCTTGGCAAAAGTAGCATCTTGTCCTAGGACTGTACTTTTCCTGGGATAACTGTCAATGGAGAGTTTATTTTATAATTTTATGATAGGGAAAAAAAAGAAGCCTTGCATAGGAATAGTACCATCTGATAATGCACTGATATAGCTCTGCTGTTTGCTGTTTCCACTGTCAAAAGAATGAACATCGAAGAACTTCAAACTTCGTATTTGCTCGTTTCTTAAAAACTTGCTGAGTTGGTTGAGATTACTCAGATTTTTTTTAGTGAACTACTGCTGATGTTTTCCCAGAAAAAGAAACAACAATATGCATTTATATAAGCTTTTTAGATAATAAACTGAATTTTTTTTAAAATGTCATAATGCCACCTCATTTTAATGTCCTTAAAAATGCCTAAATCATAGAATCATTGAACTCTTACATTCATTCTTACATCGAACATTGGCTCGATGGCAGGACATAGAGAGTGGTTGTCAATAGTGCAGAGTCCAGTTGGAGGTCTGTACTTCGCAGAGTCTCCCAGGGGTCAGTCCTCTGTCCGGTCTTGTTCCACTTATTCATTAACAATCTAGATGAAGGGATGGAGTGCTCCCTCAGCAAGATTGCTGATGATACCAAGCTGGGAGGAGTAGCTGATAGCTCTGAGGGCTGTGCTGCGATCCAGAGGGACCTGGACAGACTGGATGACTTGGCAGTGAGAAATCTAATGAAGTTCAACAAGGACAAGTGCAGGGTCCTGCACCTGAGGAGGAATAACCCTACATACCAGTACAGATTAGGGGTTGACCTGCTGGAGAGCAGCCCTGCAGAGAGGGACCTGGGTGTCATGGTGGACGACAAGTTGACCATGAGACAGCAGTGTGCCCTTGTGGCCAAGAAGGCCAATGGGATCCTGGGGTGCATTAAGAAGAGCATCTCCAGCAGGTCAAGAGAGGTGATCTTCTCCCTATACACAGCCCTGATGAGGCCACACCTGGAGTACTGTGTGCAGTTCTGGGCTCCCCAGTACAAGAGGGATATGGAGCTGCTGGAGAGAGTCCAGCACAGGGCTATGAGTATGGCCAGGGGCCTGGAACATCTGCCCTATGAGGAAAGGCTGAGAGAGCTGAGCCTATTCAGCCTAGAGAAGAGAAGGCTGAGAGGGGACCTAATCAGTTCCTATAAATACCTCAAGAGAGGCAGTGAGGAGGATGGGGTTGGACCCTTTTCAGTGGTGGACAGTGATAGGACTAGAGGAAATGGCTTTAAACTGAAGCCTCAGAATTTCCACAGGAACTTAAGGAAGCATTTCTTCACTGTGAGGGTGAGAGACCACTGGAACAGGCTGCCCAAAGAGATTGTGGAGTTTCCTTCTTTGGAGGTCTTTAAAACCCGCTTGGCTGCAGCCCTGTGCCATGTGCTCTAGGTGACCCTGTGTTTGCAGGGGAGTTGGACTAGATGACCTCTAAGGTCGCTTCCAGCCTTAAGAATGCTATGATTCTATGATTAAAGTTGGAAGGGACCTTTAGAAATCATCTAGTCCAAACCCCTCTGCTCAAGCAGGACATGTGACACAGGTGGATTTTGAAGACGTCCAGAGGAGACTTCCATGACCTCTATGGGCAGCTTCTTCCAAGGCTCTGTCACCCTCACTGTTAAGAAGTTCTTCCTCATATGGAGATGGAACTTCCTGTGTTTCAACCTATATCCTTTGCCCCTTGTCCTATCACTGGCACTACTGAGAAGAGATTGGCCTCTTCCTCCGTACATTCTCCCCTCAGGTATTTATACATATTAATCAGATCTCCTCTCAACCTTTTCTTCTCCCTGCTAGAGATCATCTAGTCCAACCCCAGTGCACATGCAGGGTCACCTAGAGCATGTGGCACAGGATTGCATCCAAGTGGGTTTTGAAGATTTCCAGAGAAGGAGACTCCAAAATGTTTTGGTTTTTTTTTTCCTAATTCATATTCATAGAAGCTGCAGCATCTATAGATGGCAGTTTTACATAAAGTCTATATTTCTAATTAGTGTGCAGAAATAGCAATTTTAGTGTCCAAATATTATTAAGGCCAATGTCACTTTTTTTTTGCTTTGTTTTAGTTCAAATATGTCTTATCCTTCACTTTCATTTGAATTTGCCTATTATAGTACTGTCAGTCTTTGCTTTATTTTTATTTTCAGTCTTCCTATTTTCTGTACTTTCTAGAGATTCTGAAATTCTAGCAAGTGACTTCACTGTTGTTACCCTACTACTTAGGGATAGACAACAATCAGAAAGAAAAAGTTGTTGTTGTTAAAGGGAAATGGTGAAAACACAAAAGAATTTATTTCACTTGGTCCTGAACTATCAGCCTAGCTTAAATATTTTAAGCTACTGAACATTCAGATAAAAGGACAAAATACGTAATATTGTCCTTTCCTAAACTAGAAATTAAGCTAGTTCAATTTATTTGGAAAAATTAGGTCACTGTTAACAAAATTTGGAAATTTATATTTGCATTTCAGAAGATTAGAAATTCTAGTGGACTCATATTTAGCTACCGGGATTAAATTGCACGTGTTAATACACATTTGACTGGGTAAGAAAATTGGGTTTTAATCATTTATACAGTAACAACATGCCAACCGCATCATCATTCAGAGAGTTATAGTTTGCACATAATATATTTTCAGGCTCATTTTTAAAAGATAAATAACTCTGAAGAGTTTTATTTCAAAATATCTAATAAATGGAAAATTATTTAGAGCAGAATATTTGAATTCCTGCTTTTAACTGACATCTTATCTGACTGTAATTTCCAAAAGTTTCTCCAACTTGTTAAAAATACTATAAATATTTGCTTTTAGTATTTTCTTTTGGCTTTCTTTTGCCTAATGCTGCATCACAATTTACAAAATTGTAACTGATTTATTATTATCTTTTTATACAAGCACTTTCACTAAAATAATACACTAAAATATATATGTGCAATATATGATGCTACTAATCCTCCTTCCTGTGTTTACAGCAAAGTAGAAAAGATAACATTTTTAATGTTGTGACTTCTGAGTGTTTAGATTAACACTACATTACAATATTTTATTTTCTTTAAATAAATTATTTTGGATTAATATTTATTTAATGGGGCATTTCTTTGATGTTTCTGGAACACTTATTTCTGTTAAATGGTTTTTGCATTACATCAAAGCATTGTTGATTTATGATTCATAAATATGCAAAGTGTTAATTTGGCATTTTTCTAATATGCCTTAAATTTCTGGTTATGTGCTTATGGTTGTGGATTTATTTCTTTGCATATACTTTCATTGCAAGAAAACGTGTTGTTTAAATATTTTGATATAAGAACATTCTGTCTTCATTTTAGAATCCTTACTGGCTTCATGATGTTTGTAAATGTAGCTCCTTATAGCAATAACTATTTTCATTCGCTCCTATAGTGACATAACCATAATGTTGAAAGTTCAAAAATGTCTTATAGAACATTTTGTGGATCCTTCTTCAATTAAAAAAAAATCTTTAAATTTGAGATAAGAATTAGTAGAAGTAGCAGCTATCACTTCAAATAGCAAGTGCTACTATGTAGGGAAAATAATCAACCACATCATAGAAACATGAAAACTCTTCTGAAATACAACAAAGAATCGCAGAATTAAGATCAGAAGGGACCTCTATAAATTATCTAGTCCAGCTCCCCTGCTCCAGCAGGGACACCTACAGCACACAGCACAGGGTAATATCCAGGTGAGTTTTGAAGACCTCCAGAGAAGCAGACTCCACAACCTCCCTGGGCATCGTGTTCCAGGGCTCTGTCATCCTCACAAGAAAGAAGTTCTTCCTCACATGCAGATGGAACTTCCTGTAGGGGCCCAATCCAAGGACGGCCATAGAGTATCTGTTAGCAAGCAGGATGCCTTGTTAGTAGATAACCAACTTCAAGGCCGATAGTGTATTTGTTCCATCAACGGACCAAAAACAAAGGCAGCTGTGTGACTGCTGCATGATCATGAAGCTGATTGTACAGTAACTGTGGTATACTTGCTTTTAGGCAGAAAAGGTATTGTATCCAGGACCTTATAGGTAAACTTACAAAGGATTGGATGCCAGCCCCAGAGATGTTGGCAAGATAGGGATAAGAAGAGAACATGTCAAATCCTCATTGGACTTAGGATGAATTGGGAGCATGAGCTTACTGCATAAAAGTGTGATGGATTCTGCAATAAACAGGCAAGATGGTAAACTCATATTGAGTTAATTCTTGTAACCAAGGTTTCAACTTGGAGGGAAGATTCCATCATAATTTGCCAGTCAGTTGACAGTTTGATCCTCCTTCCCTCCCCTCGGGCTCAGACATCGCCTGAGAAGACTAAAAACTGAGAGGGAAGAATCCATCATCACTCTTGGATCAGTTGACAGGATGATCCCCCTTCCCTCCCCTCGGGTTGAGATGCCACCTGAGCAGACTCGAGACTGAGGGCCGTCTCCCATCTTCTGAGGTGAGTGATGATTGCATGTGTGTACATCAGAGCTAGCTAAAAAAAAACCCATGCTGTAGTAGAGAATTTCTTATACTGATATCCGAATCCTGATTTGTAAATGTTGCATTTGAATAAATCAGTTTGTGAACTTGACTACTTGTTTGGGGGGAGGCGATCGGATCTACAGTTCACAGATTGTTCGTGAATTTGATACTGCCAGAATTGAGCTTATAGCTGATTAGGCTATTTGGGAACTCAATTCACTCCTAGGAATGTGATGGAACCTACGGTCCATAGACTGTGAATCCGATACTAATTTGATATCTCCCCCCCCCCCCCAACTTTCAAACTGCCTGGGATTATTGTTCCCCAGATGAAGGACCCTGCACCACTTGTCCTTGTTGAACCTCATGAGATTCCTCTTTGCTCAACTCTTCAGCCTCTCCAAGTCCTTCTGAACGGCAGCACAGCCCTAGGGAGTGTCAGCCACTCCTCCCAATTTGGTATCATCCGCAAACTTGCTCAGGGTGCACTCTGTGTGCTCGTCCAAGTCATTGGATTTGATCCAAGTCATGAACAAGCTGAACAGCAGTGGGCCCAGTACCCACCCTTTGGGACACCACTGGCCCCAGTCCTACAGCTGGGCTCAGCCCCTTTTATTACCACCATCTGAGCTCTGCCATCTAGCCAGTTCACAATCAACCTCACTGTCCACCTGTCTACTCCATTTTTCCAGAGCTTTCCTATGAGGATATTACGGGAGAAAATGTTAAAAGACTTGCTGAAGTCAAGATAGACAATATCCACAGTTCTCCCCTCGTCCATCCGTCCAGTCATCCCATCATAGAAGGCCATCAGGCTAAAACGTTATTCTAAAAGAAAAGAGTTAATAAATAATACCTAAATTCTTCCTTCAAAAACAGTTAAAAGATGCACAAACTTTATTTGTTAACTATATTATCCTAAGCTATATATATATATAATATTGAATATTTTTGGTGTAATTGAATAACATTGATTCAATACATAGCTTTTATGATAGATTCCTTAATATTAAGTAACACTATACTTTGATAACAAAAATATGGTAAGCTTCATTTTAATACATGTAATAATAACAATCTTTGAAAGTAGTAAATAATTGCAACAAATGTAGAAATATTTTTTTTCAAAATATCTAGACACAGAATCAAAATATTTGAGACAAGAAGGTACAGATGAGAGATAAAAACTCACTTTTTGAATTATTTCAGTTGCCTATGTTTTAGAATTGATATATAAAACCACAGCTGTTAGACTTCATTATACAGCTGAATAAAATTCACGCTTAAAGCAGGGTCATGCTGCTCTTCTTACATTGTAAAACCTTTTATGTAGAAAAGAGAGTTAGAGGCAAAGCATAAGAAATCATGCATTGAATATAGAGAAGTCTAAGTGCTTATTTTGGAAAACATGAATAAACTTGAAGTATATAAGTATAATAGAAATGAAATCCCTGCAGAGTCATTTACCCAGGCACAAGTCAACAATATATTTTCAAACTGAAAAATTATGACAACAGCAAGAAGTAAGCATGCAAAACAAATAAGTGTACTTCAAAAAATTGTGGATACAGCCTTAAAATAATATATCACATATTGACATAATAAAATCCAAAGGGATTTTGCAAACTTTCCAAACAAATCTAGGTTAAATATATATATCACATTCTGTGGGATCTAGGAAGATGTATTGTTTAGGGTTCGTAGCTTGTAAGAGATGATAGCCTTCACATTGTCAGAGATTTAGAGGGGATATAAGGTCACCTGAAAGCAGGATTTTTTTTTTTTATTTTAGCTTATTTTTTCTTATTCCTGGTAAGAAGAAGATGGTGAGAAAAAGAGAAAAAAAAAAGTAGGCAGTTACAAAAGATTAATGTATTATTATTTTGATTATTAACCAGATTAGGAAATATATCCGAGGCCATTGTGTGACAGGGGAAGGCACAGGTGAGAACTGGAGAACATTAAAAGCTTTTACCTTCCATTTCAGTTATGTGGGGAAATTTTAAGTACAGTGTACGTAACGTACAGAACCAGTATAGTACTGTTATATATAGGGTATAACAAGTAATATTACAGAGAAGAGTACTATACTACCATAAATAAGAGTAAATGAAAAAAATGAGAATAAATCCAGATGTGTCATTTAGCACTAATTGTACATATACAGAAGTGAAATAAATGTACTATTTCTGTTGCACAATCCATTTTACTGCAGGTAAACTTAAAATTTTGAGTAAGCTTTGCAGATAAAACCTAAAGGTAGTGGGTAGGGTTGGTAGTGTGCAGAAAAGCCTTTCCCGCAGTGCTCAGCCCTTCCAATTTCAACATTAAAGAAGATTACTTAACAATTCACAGAGCCAAATATATACTTGCTTTCACACTATAGAAAGTCTTTTCTGTAGCTTGAAGATATTTTTTCTCAGATTTGGTAAATAAGCCATTTGCAAACCACAGAAAATTTTGTGTCTGTAGATGTTTCAGAAATAAACTGAATGCAAAGACAGGTAGTAATATTAAATGTGATTGAGAGTTTTCTGAAACTGAAGATTGAAATTCTGCTCTTACCAATCTTCAGGTTATTCATAGAGCAAGTTATATGCCTTTGCTACACAGGGCATCATTCAGTATAGCAACTTGCAGGCATAATGGTCCTGTATATTTCTTTGTTGGATATGGAGATTGTTGCTACAATTAATTGAGAGCACATAAAATGTGCTGTCAATTAATGGAGAAAATTAGAATTTACATTCAATAATATATACTAGCAAGCTCTTTAGTTCACCTTTTATGCCAGCTGCTGACAGGCTACCAAACCCATTAGGGAGAGAGACTAGAAAAAAAATTAGCTACAGCTGGCTGTGGAACTAAGAAATATTTCATGTCCTTAAAACCAAAGTAGCTGCAATCTGCCCTGCAGTAAATGTCTGATGTGTGACAGATACAGCTAGCATGGTGCATCCTATCACTGTGGAAAGCAGAAGAAAGATACTGCAGAGAGTATTATGGAGCAATTATGGAAAAGACTGAAGCAATGACTTAAAGGCCAAGACTAGCAGTGCCTGACAAAGAGACAAATTGACTCCATTGCAGTGAGATCAGAGATGATGCCTGCACTTAAGAGAGAAGCTGAGCTGCTTAAATCTTTAAGTAGTGAAAAGGACTGCAGGAACCACTGCACCAAGTCAGACACCAGCCAAGGATGTGTCCAGTATATGCAGACAGAAGCAAAGGATTTTCACATCCTTTGAATCTTAAGGAAAGCTCTGTCATATGATCATTAAAATTAGGATGAGTTAGGAGACAATATGAGGTAAAAATTGGTGGCGCCTTGAAAACAGGTCTCAGGAATACTGAATCAAAAGATGTATTTGTGGCTAAACTGTATGCTGAGCAGAAACAGGAGTATAGGAGATTGCAGTTCAGGCTGAAGCTTGTACCCAGGTTAATAATGAAAAATATATATCAATTTCCTTCATGACACCTGGTAGAATGTCAATTATGTTAAAATAAAATAATTCAAAATTTTCTGGAAATTAGTATTTAATATTTTTGAGCAAGATATTTCTCAATGGCTTTCTCTACCCATTTTCTATCTTTCTTTATTGCCTTTATCCAATCTATTGCTTTTAGAACAAATTATCTCCTTTGTAAACTGTTATTCATGGACACATAAAAGCTATTTAAGATCTAGACCATGCAGATTTTTTTTTAAGGATACATTTAATCTATAAGAGGTAATAAAATATGAATGATAATTCTATATGTTTCTATTAACATGCAATATTACATAATTTGTCTGATTAAAACACACATAAACATGGTTGAAATGTGGATTATATGCTGACATAAATTTGGCCATTCCATGTGCATTCTGTAGAACATCAGAGAATAGATTCAATCCTAGGAAAAATCTTTGAATCATAGATTTACATAAATGAAAGGATCATAATTCACAAGATATTTGCTGGAAAGACTGAAATTACCCCGCTAATATATCAAGTGCACAGACAAATGTGGTCTATACAAAATTTGATGGTTTGTAGTGAAATTTCTAAATGAACATATAGGATTTTCAGGCATCACATACTTTCTCTGGCATATGAGGTGTCAATTCAGTTGGTAGATGACTCATATGTTAGAAATTAGTTCTATTCTCAAGCACTAAGGATTACATTACAAAAGCAGTATATATTCCAAAATAATTGATATGTTTAGGAAGGAGTTTGTAAAGCCATGTAGTAGCAATGACAATGGTTTAGAAAGATCCCATACTAGAGAAGAGAAGAGAAAAATATATATATCCATTTTTAACTGGTGTATGTGCCGTGTTCTATTTTAGTCTGTTTTGGTATAAAAGAAATTCTGGCATTTCCTAACTTTAAGTGGGGACATGAGTACAGTACTGTGTGATGAGAATGTCAAAATCCATTCCATTGCAGGTAAGGCAGAAAATATTTTCTTGATGTAGTTGTTTTTTAATGCAATTGAGAAAAAAATCAAGAGAGGTAACCAAATGTCATGCCAACACCTCCATAAAATGAGTGCAAATAAGTACTCTTATGCACACAGAAACTTATACAGTAAGTCCAAAGAGGGAAAGGAGCAGTCTTTTATCTCAGAAGTCCATAATTCTGGAGTTATAATAGCACAGAAGATGTGTAAGAAATGAACAAACCTCAGAAGAACTGGAAGGCAAGCATGTTAATGGTTCTTCTACTGTAACCTCTCGAATAAATTTGCATTTCATGCTTAGGATTTCTTCTCAATCTCAGTTGCTTTATATTTGGGTTTTGCTCATTCTCATGCAGAAAAAAAATACTGCACATAAAGCAAACCTATACTTCAGGGTTTAAAGTGCCATAATATGAATCCATAGGCTCTCTTTAGAAAAAAAAAATGCCAGATTTACAGGCATTGGACTACTATTCTTTAATATATCCTTCTGTGTACTGATGTTGAAGGAGTGAGTTTGTGTTAGTGGCTCTGCATTCCCCATACACAACTGTACATAAGATTAAAATGAAATGGAAATTCTGCACTGAGATTTGAGTCCTGTTTTCCCCACCATCTCACAGCTTTGTTGCTGTTTATACCTCTTAATTCATTGACAGTCATCATGAACAAGCCTGAATTGGAATTTCTAGAATATGAAACACCTGAGTTAGGAATTTTCAACCTGCTTTTTAAAGGAGAACAACAAAATCTCACTTATTTTTCCTCTGTCCAAATGTCTGCTATCACTGTCATTGAAATGTGTTACCCTATGACTTTACACACACAAGAAAAATATGATCTTCTTTAAAATTTCAGATTTCTTCTCTATGTGTCTCACTACAGGAGCGTTAGTATTTTCTGCACTGTTCACTGAAAGCACAGTGTTTGTTCAAGCAGTCAGTATAACCAGGTAGAAGAAAACTAATCTCACCAGAAAGGTGATGAATATACTCTCAGCCGTAAGAAACAGTATTTTCCAGATTTGGAATGCTTGCTGAGAAAGCACTACAGATCTCAGCACTGCAAAGTGTTTGCACACTGGGAATAGTAAGAATAAAGCATCCCCGTCCAGCATGTAAAATGATGCTGTCATTGCTGATGCTCGCAGGAATCTGACAAATACTAAAAAAACAGAGCTTACACTATCTACATGAAGAATGTTGTTTATTTCACATGATTTTGCCAGTGTAAAATCTGTTTAAGTATAAACTTGTATGTGTGTGCTCTTCAGTACAAAAGGGATGTGAAGCTTATAGAGAGGATCCAGCGGAGAGTGACAAAGATGATTAAGGGAGTGGAGCATCTATCATATGAGGAAAGACTAGGCAAACTGGGCCTGTTGAGCCGGGAGAAGAAAAGGTTGAGAGGGCATCTGATTAATATGTATAAATACCTCAGAGGAGAATGTAGGGAGGAAGGGGCCAAGGTCTTCTCAGTGGTGGCCAGTGATAGGTCAAGGGGCAATGAGTGTAGGTTGAAACACAGGAAGTTCCATCTCCAGATGAGGAAGAACTTCTTTACAGTGAGGATGACAGAGCAGTAGAACAAGCTGCCCAAGGAGATCATGGAGTCTCCTCTGGAGGTCTTCAAAACTTGCCTGGATACCACCCTGTATCACATGCTCTAGGTGTTCCTGCTTGAGCAGGGAGGTTGAACTACATGATCTCTAGAGGTCTCTTCCAATTTAAACCATTCTGTAATTCTGTAATTCTGTGAAATGTATCTATAATTAGGTTTTTTCTCCTGAATACAAAATAACAGAAAAATTTATCACAGAAATATCTACCATAATACAGGACAGGAAAAAGCTGTTCTTTATTCCCCAGCAGAATTTATTGTAGAACATGTTAATTTGATCTCAGATTTGTATTATTTGCTCAAGACTAAGGTATACATTTTCCTGAAATACTTCCATTCAAATTTCAATATTTCAACTAGTGAGAATAATATTGCAGGGTGGGCAAAACATTTAAATTGAGAAAAGTAAAGAGGAAAAATTAATATAATAATACCTATAGTTAGGAATTATTGCACCTATAGAGAGCCCAAAGAAGGACTTTGAAAAGGAAGAATTAAGATACCATAAGAAATCTGAAGATGGCTTCAACATAGTTGTGAAAAAAATGTTTCATGAGAAAAAAAGGGTATCTTGAAAGATGGTTGATTTGAAAGACATGATAACAATTTATATGTAAGCTTATGTTCTTCATCAGAGTAATCTCATTTTGGACCACTAAATTATTTACATAGATGTAATTTAAGAAAAAAAAAGTCCTTGTCTATCCTTTATGGTAAACTGCAAACTTGCTTAGTCACTATAGCTTTAAAGGCATGGCAAATGCAATACACTGTACTTTTTAGACATCAGTGGATTATCTCCTGTTTTTCAAAAGATATGAAACATATCTATTTATGAAGAAAGTAAAATCAAAGTTTTAAAATATTAATGACGTGGGAACAAACATTAAATATTTACTCTTAACAATTAAATAATTAAGAATAGAGAGGTTGTTTCCAAACCCCACCAAAATAAATTCCCCAATGATCCTGAAATGCTACTAGCACACTACTATAAATAGATTGTATATTTAGAAGAGTTTGTTACATTTTCCTCTATTCAAAACAAACATTAATTTGTTTAGATTACAATCCAATCAAAATATAGTGGAAATAAGCATAAGCATGTTGTTAGACTAACACATTACTCTCTTCCAATGTTAATGACAAGATAAGGAACTTGAGATAAGAATACAGTTTAGTAGCTACATGACAGGAAATAAATTGTCAGTGTCTACAAAAATAAATGGCATGAATATGAGGTCCTTGTTAAGCACTTCTCTCTAAACTGAAATTAACTTGTGAGCAATAAAATCTACCCATTTCTATTAAAAATGTCTATATTTGGGTGTCTATATAAGGTCCTGCTTGTTACGATACACCTGAAAATTACCTCTGCTGATTCTTTATATTATGACAGAAGACTCTAGAACACTAATACAAACTTTTTAGATAATGTTCCTGCTACAAATCCCTAAAAGTAAGTTTTGTCAGTGTAAGTCTTTATCTACTTCTTATAAAGTTTCCGTAGAACACACAGAAGCTGTGTTGTACCAAGGACAATGTTGCTGCTGATTTTAAAGAGATATATAGTCAATAAAAGTATATTTCACTTAATTTATTGCCTGCCTCTTTGTTTACCCATATGCAGAGCTTTAGGTAAGAGTGTCCATAAACAACTGAAATAATTAATAGTTATACATGTAATGTTTTATTTTTAAGAGACAAGAGTAGAAAAGAGCTACGTGAAAAAAAGAAAGCAGAAGATTTTAACAAGTTTACTTGAGGTTGTGGTTTATTCAAATAAAGGAGAGAAAATATATTTTGGGTCCAGAGCTCTCCAAATAGAAATTGAATCTCAAAGAGTGTCCTGTTAAAAAAGTTCAATTAGAAATAATAGTTGAAAGTTGATTTTTGATTAGCAGGATACAAGGATAATGTAATCTAAAAGTTGACAGTAATCATTCTGTTCGTTTTTCACAGAATCTACAAGGTTGGAAGGGACCTCTAGAGATCATCTAGTCCAACCTTCCCGCTCCGGTGGGCACACCTAG
>JAUBOD010000212.1:840019-854519 GCA_032353885.1 Nothura maculosa | reverse complement strand
CGGGGAAGCTCGGTTTTGGAAATCAAGGCAAGTATGAGGAGGGAGAAGGTGCAGGATCTCTGATGGGATCTCCCGGGCCCCAGGAAGAGGCACCCACGGGTCCCCGCAGACACGCTAACATCCATCGCAGGGCATGTGTCACGCACATCTGTGGCCTCAAAAGGTATATTCTTTTCCAGGCTAAATTAGCCCAAGCACACACAGGCTCTAAGCTCTTCTCATCATCTCAGGGGGCCCTGAGCTCAAAATATGCAGAATTAGATGCCAAATTATTTATAGGGTAGCTTGTAAGTTCACTGCCTCCAGTACATGTCAGTACACTGCAATATTAAAATGACCATTAAAAAGAAGCACAGTCCCCGAGGGACTCAGGATGAGACTGCATGGAATTTCCTATTGAATGTAACACGACTTCTCGGAGATTGCTCAAGAGCCAATACCTCTCTGCGGCAGGCGGCACCCTCTGCGCTTCCAGTCCTTTAATAAAGGAGAGGTTAAACTTCAGATATATAAGATGGGGCTGCCAAGCCTGTCCTCTTCAGCTTAATTTTCAGTTTACAAGAAAAATAAGACCTGGAAGTTCAAGGGAGTTCACAGAGTTGTGCACCATCTATCTGCTGACTGCAGGGTCCCAGAGGGAGCCCGACTGCGTAGCTTTATTTTAGATTTAGATATTAATCTAAGAAATTGCATAAAGACAATTTATAGAAGCGCACTGCACTTTAGCACTGTAACTTTGCACTCTATCATCTCTTCTGTGAAAATGCCTGTATTAAAACTTCTTATGGGCTAAAATTACGATCCTGACTGTTACTCCTTAATGAACTATTGTGAAGGTGCTGTGAGGGCCTCCAGCAAAGTGCAGGCTGATATTTCACTAGCACAAGAAGAAACACACGCTCTCAGAGTGTGCAAGCCCACACGCATACACACAGCCTGGACAGAGCTAATGAACCAAGAACAATGGCTAGAGATTAATAAACACCGAGATTAATAAATAAAACTTAATAAAGAACTAATCTGTATGCTTTCCCACACAACTCAACCCTAGCTGCAGATTTTAATGGTTGGATAAATGCACAGCTATATTATTTCAAGCACCAATACCTGCTAAAACCAACATAACACAGCCTGAACCCAGGCCTATGGCCACAGAGTCTGCTTCCTACATGTGCCCCTTGTGCCCCTCCATCAGCTAATAAATGTGAATATGAATATGCTGCTGTAACTCCTGGTCTCTTTGCCACTCTCTTCCCTAACCCCGAAGCAGCTCACTGCATTGCTGCACACAAAACCCCAACTACCCTGTGAGGCTACCAACAATATCCTGTTGAAAAGCTCCATACAGACAAACAGTAATAACTACTATCTAGTTGGCATCTATGCTCCTTGCAAAATTAAAAATTAAAACATCATTATACCCTTATTAAATATCCCACTGGAATAGGCAGGAGCTTTTAGAACATGCAAAGCTTTAAACCAAGTTTAAAGGAGTGTAAAACCTTTTTTACTCATTTCACAGGCCTGGCACACTCCCCAGCCTCCTCACCAGAGACACCCAAACCACAACATGCCCCATCCCCACTGTGTCCAGCCCAGAGCTCCTGAAGCCCAACTGTGCTCCAGTGATTGGAGACAAGGAGCCACGTTGATGGCTCTGAGCAGACCTTGGCTGCAGCCTGTTGAAAGCAGAGCCTGGCGCATTGCAGTAACCGCGCGGGCTCCTGCCCCACACGCGCCCCTGCAGACCCACACGGGCACGTTCTGTCTGTGACCAAACAGAGGGTTGTGGGGATGGGGATTCCAGCCATGGTGCCACTCAGCCCTGGCGACCAGGCTCGCTGCTAGTCGTGCCTATTCACCACAACACGTTTTTTTAATACAGGAATTCCCACTGATGTGTCACTGATCTTCAGATTAAGTTTCCCAAGTACACATTGACATGATAGACCATAAATCTATCGTGTAAATAATCATCAGATTAATGGTCTCTAATAGTATATAATTAAGATGACAGACAGGCTACAAGCCAGTTGTTATCAACGGCACTCAGCAATACCCAGCTTATGAGGAAGCCTTGGACCACTTGCATTATATTATCAGGGAAGCAGAAAAACTGCTAAACGGAGAAATAAAAACATATCCGTAACAAATTAAAAATACTTTATCAGGTGCTGTTTTAACTCAGATGGCTCTTTCAGGCATCAAATTAAGGTATATGTCAAACTTGGTATTTGTTTTTTGTCTGAGTTTTAGTGACATCAGCAAGGATTGTTTTGGTTTTCCTTGTATTGTTAGGATGCTATAATCCCTCTTGAGTAAGTAACAGCTGTACTGGCAGGAGGTGCCTTCCTGATAATACAAATTCTGTATAAGAATAGAAACATGTGTCCAATTATATGAATTTTACAGAAGTGCCAGCTATGGTCAAATTAAAGCTTCCATTAGTATAGTTATCTGCATAAGAGACGCACATAAAAGTTACAAATGCAAGTGAAAACCAACCATTTATTGCACATCAGAGCAGCACCAAACAGCCTGCAGATCACTTGGGCACTACGCTTTTGTAACTTTGGGGCAGTTGCATCTAAAATGCACATTTATAATCTTTTTAAAGAAAAGCAAGCACAGGCCCCCAATATTAAATATCAAACTGTATGGAGTCCTTATCAGCCTACTGACAAAAAAATCTTCTTCAAAATAAGTATGGAGAACTAAAAACATACAAATATCTTTCAGCTTCTTCAATAAAAAAAAAAAAAAAAATTATGGTTTTCAAGCCATCCTGACCCGACCATTGCAGCACAGAAAAGCATGTGTGGGAGGCATCACACAAGACAGGCTCCTGTCCAGAGAAGCCACTCGCCCCTGCTCTCCAGGGACCAAAAAGGGAGCTTGGAGAGACAAACAAGTTACCCGGGGTAGAGAGATGACCTGCCCTTGCCTATAGAAGGAACCAGTGGTCTAGATAAGGGAGAGGACAGATTTTGCATGGCATGAATATCTCTCACAGCTCAGAAGTGCAAATAGGCTCAGAAGAACAAAAAACCACCAGACATATTTTAAGTCGGGAAACCTAAGGTGCAAAAAAGCATGATATTCCTTCAGGCATTTGCAAAGAAGGATCTACATGAAAACAAGAAAACATCTCAAGCATCTCTGCATTATGCAGACATACATTCTCTTAGCATGTCCCAAGCAGACAGACAGTGCACTTCCCAATGATGCTGATGGGATCTGCATCATTAACACTCCACAGCCCGCGTGAGGAACACTGCCTCATCTCTAAGGAAAGAAGAAAAAGAAAGAAAGAAAGAAAAGAAAATCTACAGGAAAGAAAATCTAAGGAAAGAAAATCTACAACTCAATTACTTTTTTGAAGAGCCCCCTCTGCCATGTAATGACTCAGCATAGTACAAAGCTACCTGTGGTAGCTCATTTCTAGAATACATACATTGGTTACAATACTAAAAAACTAAAATCCATCCAAATTTGCTACTCGCTCTGCCAGACAACTTGCACCTTTCACACCCGATGGTTTAAAGCTGCTTTTGCCCAGCACAAGGGTCAGAAGATGCAGCAATGACCCCCGTGCTCCGCACTCCCGAGACGCTCCGGGCAGGTCCTGGGCACAGCAGCCCCAGCCTTGGCAGGCTGGCAATGCAGGGCGCAAGCCGCTGCCTACGCTCCAAGTGCTTTGGCTTTCACCTTTGTAAACCATTCCCTTTTTATTTATGATGGTAGTAGTTCGGTTGGGCATATTGCTTTTGGCAGATACGCTATCACTGAACGAGACAACCAGCTCGACTTTATTTTCTTTGTAATAAATTTTCTAATTTTTTTTTGTATGTTGAGTAAACATGTCTTCATTTTAAATGTCAAGAGTTTTTTTAATCCATTAAGGAAAGCCATGTGAAAAGTCTTAGGCTGTAAACAGATTCCAAAAAACATAAGTTGCAACAGAAAAGTTAGTATAAAATGAAAGGAAAATCTTTTATTTTTGCTCAAACACAGGGACTTGCAAATAGTGATCTTCTGATGGGACTTCCTGCTTCCAGTCATGGAAAAGAATGAGCAAAGAAGAAAATCTTAAGAAGAAAACAAAAATCAAAAGCAAATGATATCCAGGAGGACCTAGGAACTCATTAATACTGAGGCTGCAGCAGAGTCCTGTTTGTTTGAACCTGGCCAGGTCTCAGCCTCGCGGTGCTGAACAGGCTCCCCGGCCTCTCTGTGACGGCCCTGGTTCCCAGAAGATACAAACCCACCAAAACCACCCCCTGCCCCACACGAAGCAGCCCTGGAAAGTCACTGGAAAGAGCCGGCCTGGTTTGGCCCCGCACACTGCCCTGTGCGGCTGAGAGCCCCCGGGAAGGGATGGAGCCCCTGCAGAAGGGGGGTCACTCCGTGGCTCCCACGGAGAGGTGGGACGAGCACCGTGCAGCAGGGCATGAGGGTGTTCTGCAGATCTCACAGCAGATTTTGGAGCATCCATCTGAAAAGTGCAGCGAGGGGGACTGTATTCCTCAGCACTGCAAAAGTGACTAGAAAAGATGGAAAAAATGAGAGGGAAAAAAACATGTCAAGTTACCTTTCAGCTGCTCCCTCAAACAAAATAAGATCAAACTGCCATGGAGCCTCTGTTTGAACCAAAAGGAAAGAAGAAGTAGAGATTTGTCAGAGACCTGTTATCCACCATTTTGTTCCTTATTTTTCTTGTGATTTCTTACTTTAAGCTCCAATTCAGGGATCAGCATTAAGAAGTCAGCGTTTGCTGCTGCCACCCCAGAGAGGGAGGAAAGATACAATCGTATGTATGCAAAATAGCCAAGGACTCTGATAAAAATACTTTGCCTGTAGGCAAAAATTGACTTTTTAAACGGCAACCACTATCATCATGTAACCCTAAGATCCACCTTTGCAGGATTCTCTTCTACTTGGTAAAAACAAATTACACATTGGAAGGAAAGATAAAGAATTTGGCTACCTACAGTGACAACATGGGGACTGTTTTAAAGAGAAGGGGGGAGATAAAATTGGAAAATAGAAATAAAAGGTCACCCTGATTAAACTATGAATACCTTTGCTGCAGAGAGATGGAGAGGGGTGAACAGGGCTGCTGCAGTGGTACGATCAACAGCATGGTCCTTAAAACAGAAGTGTCACTGACTTAGGGCAGGCCAGGCCTCATCTCTTACATTCCCACTCCTTATCCTTAGCGAGGGGAAATTCATGAGTGATGAGAGAACATGGGAACAGGACTCCAGTCCTAATGGCTCCGGAAGCCCGTGAGGCCCCGAAGGTCCCACAGGGCCCTGCATCCCGGGCAGGGCGAGGGGCAGGAGCGCCCGGCTCCGGGGAGGCCGCGAGCGGGCAGCGCGACGCAACGCTTGCCTCTTTGCAGCTAGATGAGCATCAATTATGCATCGCATCAAGGACTGAAGTGCTCGAGCATGCAGGGACCGAGTCAAACAAGCAGCATGAGCAAACCAAATGCCAAAGAAGTCGTCCAAAATTGTTGGGCACCAGTTGGCAACTTTCGACATGACATTATTGACTATTTGTGGTGAAGACCTCAAGTACTTGGGAAGAGATTACGGGAATATTCAAAGATACAGTATTTGTATTTTGAATGTTAATTTGACACAAAGGAGTGTGCATGAGGGAATGTTTACAATCAGCACTCCAATAAACTCACAAATGACTCTAGTATTTTATAAGCTTGTTAGAAACAAATCACTCCCTTAGCTTATATTTACTTACTGATGAATCATAAAAGCCCTCAATACACAAAGAGTAAATTCAAAAATGTTTTCCTCTTGTTTTATCTTCTATGACAGTACTGAAACCCTCTCATTTCGGCTGTGAACGCCGGCCACGCACCTCGTGGTTTTATGGCCAAATGTCCATTTCCCTGTAACGGCACTGGTGATTTGGAACCACGGTTCCTCCCTGCGAACCCGCTGTAAATCGTTGCCCTGATCTGGAGCTCAGTTTAACTAGTTGAAGTTGCCTCCTGTCCTTATGTTGCCTGGAGAGGTGTCTATGGGAGCAAATCCAATTGTGCTAATTTGCATAATGATGAAGCACTCGTCTGAGTAGTCAGTCTTAGGAGGAAAGTGAGAAAATATTCACCGCCTTCCACCTAAGTGTGAAAGAAAGCAGAGCAGAACGCGCAGAAGCAGACTCTGCAATGGGCGTGCAAGCACGTGCGGCCTCAACAACCGGCTGAGCTGCAAAACGCATCAACTGCTTCACCTGCTTTTCAAAGGTACAGACGAGGTGTTAATGCAGCCCTATCACCATCAAAATATCCTTTACATTCTGCCTGTGCAGCAGACCAATAATTGACCACAACTGAAAACCTCTTTCAGGCTGTTTAAAAACGCTATGATGCTCAAATGCAATACAAGCCATGCTTCAGGGGGCAATACAGCAGCTACACCTTCCAAACGCTCTTAGTTACAGGGCGGCTCAACCCAATAACGCTCCGGTTGCACCGCAGAGCGGTGCTCACTGTCCCCTTCCCGCAGCCCTGCGGCGCGTTACCAAAGGGCGACACGAGCGCTGGGTCTGGGCCGATACCCCTTCCCAGAGCAGCACGCCGTGTTCACACCCAGTGAGCAACACGCATGGAGGGGAACCAAAGCTGGCAGAGCGGCCTCGTTTTTCTCATGTAACTAAGTGCTGCGCGCAGTAATGGGAGAGGTGGGAATACTCAGCTTTATGCTCCTATTTACCAGATAGAAAGAATATTGGGTTGTTCCAACTCACATTTTTACTTAATGTACGGTTAGGCATTACACAAGCGTTTTACCGTGGTCTGTAAAGATGATCAATTTACAGGAGCTGAAAAATCCTGCCCCCACTGAAGGCCAAGTGTGTGTGGCTGCCGGACAAGCGCGGAGCTCCTGCGCCAGTGCCTGTCGCTCGGGGCGCCTCCCCCGCGGCGCGGCCGCCTCTGCACGAGACGCACCCGCAGTGCCTGCAGAGAGGGCCGAGCGGCATGGGGCACGCGGCACCGCTCACCGAGATGGAGCAGTCCCTGAAGGGCCCGGGAGAGGCCCCCGGGACGGCCTCCCAGCCCTCCCAACCAACCCTCGTTGGTTCCCATAGGAACCAACGCAGCTCCTGGGCAGCACGGGGATGTGTGCAGGCAGCGGTGTCCATGGGATGGGTGCAAGCTTGCTGCTCACCGAGGAGGAGGAGGATGCACGGCCTGCATCAGCACAAGGGCTGCTACACCGGACATACCTGCAACGATGCCAGTTTTTCAGGGGCTTCTAGTATTTTGGGGGTTCTGCCATGATAAGCACGTTGCGCTCTTTCCCACGCACCATTCGCGCTCTCCATGGAAACTTGAGAATGAGGGACGTGCATCCCTCTCGTGCCCAGCGCCCTCCACATGCTGCCTCTGCTGGGGTTTCTATTCCAGCCTCTGCCCAGGGAGCAGGCAGCCCTGCGCTGGCTGAGGAGCCGGCCGGCAGCACCGCGGCCATTGTGTGGGAACAATGCGCTCGGAGCACTGTTTATTTCCAGGAATCACAGCAAAGCAAAACAAAACCAGCCCGCAACAGCTGGCAGGATGCGCGGCCGGCAGCGGCTCCCTGCTCCGCTCCCTGCCAGCAAGGCAGGCTTTTGTCGGGAAGGAGGCCGGATCCGCCGCTCTCAGGCATCACCAATTCCAGGTTTAAAGCAGACGCCCTGGGCACTAGTGGTGGGAATCCCGTGGATTCCCAGCAGGCTGGTTTTGCTGGACTCCAGTAACAACAACAATTACCAACACATGAGAGAAGTCAGCCGCAGATCTGGGACTCAGTCAAAAGCATGAGGTGAAAAGCAACCCAAAACCTGCAAGTTTAAATACTGCAACAACATTTGAACTGTTATTTGTCAAGTATTAAAATAGAAAAAAGAAAAAAAATCAACAATATTAGAGTGATCTGGCTAGAGACAAGTGAAATCAGAGGACGAGTTTCCCCTCGCTGTGCCTCCTCGGTCTGTTCTCGCTGGGGGCGCGCGGGCCCCAGCGCCCCCGGCTGCAGCTCCACAGGGATCGCGGCCTCTAATGGCTCTGGCAGGCCGGGCCTCTGCTCCGCGGCACCCGGAGCAGCCCTGCAGCCCAGGGGTGGCCGCCGAGCGCTGCAGCGGCCCCACCGCACACCCGCAGCCCCAAGAGCGGGTCAGGATATGCATGTGGTTTATGGTACCATTTGGTTTCCCTTTTGCTTTTCAAAACAAAGGATATATTAATCAATGAAGATTTTTTTTAAAATTAATTATCGCCATCATCAAGTAAAGCTCCCTGGTGTCCAGCTCTCTAATGCCTGCCCGTGTCTTCTTCAATTCCAGTGAAGAATCCGTCATCTAGGCACCGTCCGCATGTTCTGGAAACTTAAAATACTATTAAAATCAATTTGGTTGGTGTCAAAAGCTCTCGTTCTTTCTGCACCCACCAGTAGAGCTGCAGTATTCATCAGATTTTTACCACCAGGATTAATGTTATAAAATGTCACTTGCTACAGTAAAATTTATCAACATTATTATATACCATAGAAACTGCCACCACAGACAAATGCACTACATTAAAATTTTGTCTAGAGCTCCCTAGAGGAAACATTTGCTGCAATTTGTATAACAGTTTATATATTTATGCTATTTAATGGTACAAAGCAATAATTATGACTTCATTCACTGATAAGCAACAGCATTATATAAATCAGATGTGGATTTAGAACATGCCAGCTTTGTCACTGGCCTACTACTTGTAAATTATGTTGCTGTTAAAAAAAAAAAAAAAAATCTAAGCAAATATGAGTTAGCAGCAGGAAGCTAATAATGTGCCTCCAGCTGTTCCAGTTAACCTGCAAATGTGGCCATCTGCACCTCAGGAGAGAAAGAAAAGGAGAGATAGAGGGAGGGAGGAAAAGGAGAGAGAGGAGAGAAGCGACCGCCAGCGCCGGCACAAAGCCTGGGCCCAGAGCAGTAGGAATGACCTTGCTCCTTATGACCAGACGAGCACATATTTAAAATCAGAAAAGTTACTAAAGAATAAAGGACTTTTTCTCCCCTAGACCCACTGAAAAAAAAAAAATCTTTTCCACTGCCTTTTTTTCCTGGAACAGGCTGTCTTTCACCTCTGGGGTTATTATTTACTGCATTGCAGGTTTGCCCAATGAGCAGGTTTTCCTTACAACTTCTGCCTTTCATTTCCACTTTTTAACACCTCTTCACAGACCCACCTTGTATTATTAAAAAAAATATATAGTGCTTATTGTAATAGATTTATTCCTGCTTCAGACAGTTTAAAATGGATCTGCAGGGCACAAAGACTCAACTATCAAACAAGGCCAAAATTCTCAGATAGAAAGTCACAGATCTTCCCGTGAGCAGCCGCTTTAGTCCTCGCTTTGGATTCATGGGGCTGAGGTGTTCCTGGGCCATGTGAGTGGTGCGCACTCAAAGATCATTGTATAAGAGACTTCTGTGAAATCTGGGTCATAAGGAGCTGTCACAAAATATTCCCTTTGACATTCATCCAAATACTGAAGACACAGCGGCTCCAGGGCCTCTCCTGCACCAGGTCACCCTTTGGTAATTTGACGGCTGTTTATTACTCAGAACTCCCCGAGATTCTGGTTCCTCAGCACTCCCAACAGCCCATCCTGGCCTCAAAAAGGGCACTGAGGACCTTCTAGACCCCAACCTCGCAGGTAGGCAGCGTGGTCGTTAGAGCAGAGCCTAGTGGAGCCATAAAGCTCATGGGGACTAGGGCTGGAAAGGGCTCTATGGAGACAACAAGGTTTTTCACCAAAGAAAATGATTTATCTTCATGCCAATTTGTGCAACTGTAATTCATTCCAATGCTAACCCCATTTTCAGGGATAACTCACTCGAAAGATTAATTTCGGCATACATAATTTTTGAGGAATAAAACCACTTTTTTTCCCCCCTTGGAAATTCCAAATTTGCTTCAACCTGATGAGCTGTTATGTTTTTTCTAAAATCTCCTTAAATTATTTTCTCTATTTAAAGGAGTTTTGTGACACACTGTTGCATAATGTTGATGAGCCTGTAATATTTTCAAGTGAAATAGCCTCCTTCTGATGCTGCATGCAAAGTGGTTACTGCACATTTTTTCCAAACATCTTCATTACAGTTTGGGGAGGTTGGTGTGTATGAGAAAAACTGTGATTCATGACAGGTTAAAAAAAACAGCAAAGAGTTTCATGATGAGTCAGTAAGTTGCCATTATTTACGCTTTGAACTGTGTTAACCAGTGCTAAGTGCCAGCAGTGAGATCAGTGAAGGGTACCAGCCATCTCTCCCGGGGAAATAATCATTCCAGGTACACCTGCAACTTAGCCGTCCTTTACAAAAATACTGCAATTCAGAAATGGCCACGTCTTTGACAGCAGCTGGGGTAGTGCTGAGACTTCCCATACGGCACAGAGCACATCGGTAACGAACCGCACGCGCTGCAAGTGCTGCTGAACCACCGCGTCACACGGGGCACTTTGCACCACAGCTCAGGCCCCGGGCTTAACCGAGTCCGGCTTAATTACAGCAAACCTGAGTTTGGTCCACTGGTATCTCCAAGGGCAGATAATGAGGAAAGCTGCTAAATATCTATTTCAAATTAATACATGTTCACACTCCCCTCAATCACCAAGATGGGTGATTAGTAACTCGGGCTGCACAAAGTGGGTCTGTCTGTGTAAATGGTGTAAAAGCTTCTGGGGACCAAATATCCAACTCTGTTCTGATCCAGTGGCATGCATCTAGCTTCTGGCCTTATCTCTTCACTGCCAAAAATAACCCCCACACACATACACACACAGAAAAGGTACAAATACATTCACCAATGATCAGTATAAGGAATGATAATTTATAAGGAAACTCCTCCATACTGTGTCAGCGAGCTAGAGGGTCGGGTCAGATGGGCTCTTCTGTGGGCACTAATGACATGGGAGAGAGAAGCAGAGGAAAGAGAGTGTGAACAGCTATTTCCAAAATCACCAACGAAGACATGGGGCAAGTGCACTGCTCGGAGCTCTAAGACCCCGTTTTTAATCTATTTATTTTATCAGCATACTTTTGTTCCCCAGCTAGTGCTTATGGAGGTGGCAGGTCTTTGAGGGGTCCACCAGCACCGCTGGGCCTCTTCTCAACACATATCTCTTACTGTCAGCTGCCTTTCCTGAGGGCCCATAGGGTCTCACCACCATGTGCCAACAATCAAAGCGAGATCAAACTTCATGAAAAAAAAAAAAGTCTGGCTGGAAAATTCAGCTCCCAAAGAGACTCTATGAGAAAGGTCAAAATATGTGGCCAGAGGAAAGGCCCTCCAGCACAGCACCTAAGACAACACAGCGACAACACTCAGGTGAATAACCCAGCCACCTATCTGCACAGAAGTGTGAGTGTCTGCAAAGCGCTTTTGTTGGGATACAGTTACAGGAAAAATACCTGCAGCTCAAACACACCACTGTGACATTTGTGTTCTCGCCGTGCTGAACTGAACAATTTGATCTGGAATTCCTATGCACACAGTAAAAACACAAAACGAATTTTTAACAGAACGGCATATGCAAAGGAACCAAAAAAGTGGCTTCAACAATACTGGTTCATGTCACTCTGCATAGACATAGGCACTCTACTACAACAAACTACGACCATTTTGACAATTTCCAAGAGACTGTAACTCATACCTGCTGCACCAAGCAACCATCTCCAAAGCGCGGGCCATCTTCCTGCCCTGGATGAACCCAACACTTAAGTAGGAGGAGAGAAGTTTCATGGCATCACTCTCTATTTTGAGCCCTGATTTCCTCTGTGTTGGTGGGCTCCACTCAATCCCTCAGTTTTACTCTAATACAGTCTCTTTTTTTGTGGTTTTAATATGAATATTATGTCATAGATCTGAGATATTAAGAATGACAATCCATTATTATTGCAGCAGGGAAACCTCCAGAGTCCTAGAGGCAGGATTTCGAAAACCACAGTCAAAAATCAATAGCAATCCACAAGAATTCACAATGGAAACATGTCAGGTAGCATCTTTGAAGGGAAATTTTAAATTTTATTTTAAGCAGACCAGACAAGTACAAGTCATTTAAAAGATGAGGGAGGAGGAGCACATGCCGCCACAGCAGGGCCATGGGCGGGAGCCCTTGTTGCCCTGACCGGCCACCCGCCAGCCCACAGGACCCAGCGAGCCCATGGGGACGGGCTGCTTCCCTCTAAACCAGCTGCGTCCTACAGAGAGCAGGAGAAAAACAAAAAGGCACTTCCTGGTAATAAATGTGATAATGAGAAGGAAACACTGCAAACGGCACGTGGTGCCCTTGGAGGAATTCAGAGGCAGGCAGCTGTTTGCACGGCAGCACCGTGTACTCCAATTTGGGCTGGATTTACCTCACCAGAGATGCCAGCCAAGCGAATTAACCACCTCGCAGGTGTCCGGCCCGCCAGGCAGGAGCCGGAGCGGCGGGAGCCTCCTCGGCACCTCCCCGGGGAGGCAGCGGCACTACAGGGGCCGGGTGCCGCGCGTGGGCAGCCCGTGGGCCCCGCACCCACTGGCACCCACCTGAGCCCCGGCCCCACCGCGGCCGGATGAGAAGGGAGGTCACCCCTTTCTGCAGATGTTGGTTCCCTCGAGCTACGAAGGCACTAGGAGCAGCTGCCTTCACCGGAGGAGTCCCGGGTTTAGTCCCAAGTAAGAACAAACACAAGCAAACACAAACCCAGCTCACTGACAGCTAAACATTAAACATTCTGGAACATTTTGCTACACACCTTCCTCTCCCTGTACTCCCTACCTATCCATTCCCAAGGGAGCAGCACCCACTGCAAGGATGAGTTTCCCCCTATGCTTCCATCACACCAAATCAGGGGATCTCTGCTAAAGCCAACAGTGCCGCACGGGTGAAAAAGCTGATGAGCAGTGGATTAACACCCGGGGATTTCCTCAAAAACTCCACAGATCTGTGTGGCACTGAGTTCCCTCAGCCTGCCCTAGATAAGCCCAACACAAAGGGAAGGGCACTAAAAGGACAATGGACATGCTAATATTTCCCAAAGTTGAATAAAATCTTGATCAACTTAATATTTCTAATGTACGTCAAAGCAAAAATCCTGCTTCATGTTGGGTTTAGATGCCTGTTTTTTGTTGCACTGCCTGTTTTTCTCCCCATGCCTGCGCTGCTCACATCCCTGCTTGCTCCTGAGCGATTCGAGCCACGGACACAGGGAAGGGAAGGGGTGAGAAGGGAAGGGCAGGGGCTCGGCAGAAGGGGCTGCCTGCAGTGACGCGCGGAGCCGCAAGAGAGCACAGCAAGGCGAGCGCGCAGCCCGCGCCGCGCGTACGCGCCCAGCACCGTATAACTCAAAAATTATAATTAAAATGTCTTAGCTCCTGTATTTATAGTAACATTTAAACTACTGTGCTTTCTTGAAGTCGGAGTCATTTACTTGAGAACAGCACACTTTATGGTGAACAGATCTTTGAAACTATACCGCGGGGATATGGCACAGCCACATGTAACTCAATATATGTCAACAGCTGTAAAAATATTGGTAGGAGAAGGGAAGAAAAAGCCATGAGCGCAGATCAAGTGCCCCGTCTCGCACATCTGACTGCTTCCAGATTCGCCCTCCCCCCATCCTCCCCGCCCCCCCCCCAAATAATTGGGCAATTTTGGCGCAAGCTGTCATAAAAGCCGGGGCTTCTTTGAGGTTGAATGATCAAAAAGGTTATAAATGAAAATGATTTCAATGTTGGAGGCCTAGCGAGTGACCACGGCACTTTCTGTAGCAGAAGGGTTTGTTCTAATCTTACCCAGCGCACGCTTTCGTCAGAGCATATTCCTAGGGAGTTCACAGCTCCCCAGGGCGAAGCTACAGTAAATTCTGCCTAATCCCCTCTGCATACAAATGAGCCCCTGGTAGGAGAAACTGCAGGGTCAGGCGGCTTATGCGCCGCGCGAGGCTCAGGGGCTGCGCCTGCAGAAGAGCAAACAAAATGGCACGCTATTCGCTATTCTCCCTGCTTTTATTTTATTTTTTTTCCGTGGGACAAGGTTCCTGCAAAAATAAAGGCTTAAGGCCTTCCAGGCTGGCCAGGCCAAGGGGAGCAGGAGGGAGCGCTGGACGCCGCATGCATCCAACATGGGCCGCTGCAAACAGCTAACGAGGCCAAACTTGGGCCTCGCTCGGGTGGGCTGAGGCTGAAATCTAACGCCAAAGGAGCCCGGGTGCGAGATAAAATATTTATTAGCCTATTATGAACCCACAAGTTCTAATCCCGCACCTCCATTGGCCGCAGCACCACATCCAGGCATGGCTGCGCGCGGACTCATTGAGATTCATTCCCTGGCATTTCAAGCGAGCCTTTAAATGTTAAATTCAGCACGTTTGAAAGTCTTAAGCATTGCTTAATGCACGACGCGATTCATTTTTTCCAGCTGTGCATTATTTAATGACAAAGCATATTCTTTCT
>JAUBOD010000212.1:825943-827547 GCA_032353885.1 Nothura maculosa | reverse complement strand
TCTCCGCATTTACAAATAGGCAGGAAAAGCTACTGCATGGTTCTCCTACCTCTAGATGCTCTAATCTCCTAATTATAAACATGGAACAGAGCTTTAGGAAGGACATTCATCTCCTTTCTTCATCACAGTCGTATCTTCAAAACTGGGATATTAAGGAAAGAGAAGCCAGGGTTTTTAAGGTTTTTACAGCCTGTGCTCCAGGGGAAAGGAGGCACTCAGCTACGACTGAAATTGCTTCACAACGTGTGCTTCTGGGCCTGTGTTAGCCTCACTCCACAGATGAGCAGAAAATATAGTTTGTTTCTTTTTTTTTTTTCCCCCTGGTTTGGCATCTGTGGCTCACTTAATGCTCCCAGATCCTGCAATGTTCTGAGGGAGAGACAAAGAGCGCTCGCTGAATATTTTACTGGAGAAAAATCTTGCTCCTGTCTTCTCCAAGTGCGCTCTGTGCATCCTTAAAAATGACCCCTTGTCGAGATCACGTGAAGAAAAATAAAACCAAAGACCTTTTGTTCACAAAAGAAAGAATCTTTGGGACCAATCGCTTCCTTTCAAAGGGCCAAATTGGGCTCCATTTCCAAACACATCCAAACAAACCAGCTATCATTACAATACTAATCTATTTTAAGAGATTGCTCGGAGGTCACTGTTACAGCTTTTGATTCAGCCCAAGGATAACTTAAATTGACACAGTATGTGATGCAACACACACATATGTGGCAGGCCCTGCTGTGGGGCAGTTCCATCCCCCTCGGCCCACCCGCCTTCCCGGGCACATAAACGGGGCTGCAAGGGGCCCATGCAGATTCCCGACGGCGGGAATTGTGTCCTTCACTAGCTTCACTTGTGAATGCACTTGGCTCCTGGCAGGAAACGGCGGCGCAGTCGAACCTCGTCCCTAAGCCAGCAATAATCCAAGTGCTTTGCAGAGCATTAGAAGGCAGAGAAGTTTTTAACTTTCATAAGCCAGAATAAAATATTGTTTAGGTGGATGGGCTGCAGCAGGAGGCTCGCACGGCGGCACGCGCTGCTCGCCGGCTGCGAGCGCGGGGAATACGCAGCCTGTGCCTGGAATACGCTGCGTTATTCCAGGCGCCGGCAAGTCCTCGCTGGGGCCGGCTCGGGCAGCGCGCGCGTGTCCAGAGAGTTCAAGAGCGGGAAGATTTATCCCGGATCCGTGATATTTATATTAAAAAATGCCGCATGTTATGGCAAGGGCCACTGCTCAAAATCCTCTGCCTTCAGAACTGTGGACAAACAAAAAAAATTGCGTTTCCCCAGGCCCGGCGATGTGGGTTTACACCATGCTCTAATGTAATCACAAGAACATTAAACAGTGCGAAAGTCTTCTCTCTTTTCCATGGCTGATTAAGCAGTTGGGAACAGAGAATTTACTGTGAAAAAAGCAAACAATTATATGCTATCTGAGGTAAACGTTACCTTAGTAATGGAAGCTGAGCTTTAGAACCTTATTGTCAGTAGGGATTAGCATTATAATACTTAAAATGACATTTATAACACTTACTGAAATTACAAGAATGAAGTCTGTGGAGACACAGAAATGAAATCAGCTCAATGTGTTTTTATAAGAATACTGAAATCTA
>JAUBOD010000212.1:808443-820943 GCA_032353885.1 Nothura maculosa | reverse complement strand
AGCAGGGAACGCTACGGTGGGATAATTACTTGGCTCCCTCGCAGCTGAGTTTCACAGATGCATTATTAACGGCACATTCCCTGCCATAACGAGCACCGAATGTAGGTGGGATTCGCGAGCCCCGGCATCCGCCATTAGCAGGTTGGCGCAAACACAAATGAGTGTTTTCACAAAAGCATGCAAAGGTTGTGAAATTCCAATGAATTCTTTCACTGGAAAAAAGAGTTCAAGCTGCCATGACCGGATATGTCACCTCCCAGGGCGCCCTGCGCTCCGAGTGGGGCACCCTGGGAAATTACTGAATCCGAAAGCATTGATTTTTCCTGCAGAAAATACAGGCAGCCGCTCTGATGAAGAATTAAGGAGGAAATGTAATAACCTAATTCTCCTGCACCATCCTCAGGCGTGTCCCCGCCATCCTGGGCCCCCGGCTCGTGCCCCAGGTGGGAAGCAAGGATACAAAAGCAGCTTTGCGTTAGGCTCGCTCTGCGTTGTATCCTCGCTAGATGGGATATGGGGCTGCACTTGGCCCGCTTTGTCTGAATGTCTTCGGTTTTAGGATGCAACGTTTCCAAGCAATATTTGCTTTATGCCTCCATATGTTTCACGTTATTCTCCATGACATTCACTCCTAAACATTTTCTCTTAGATGCAAACCCTTAGCACAATTTCTCCATAAAATACCATTTACACTATATGAAATTATTAACAATTCCTGAACCCATACTGTACATGGCTTGAAAACTCTGGAGAATAGAGTTTCTTCCCTCCCTGTCTCACTCCACACAGAAAACCCAACACCAACATCCTCCAGCTCCTCTAGTGCAGGGCAGCAGCCACCGGAGCATCCCTCTCGACCTCGCTGCAACGCCGATTTCTCCATAATCCGCACCAGCTTGGAACCAAAACCTGTCAGGAATTCAGTGGCAGATCTGCTTTTTTTTTTTTTTTTTTTTTTTTTTTTTTTTTTTTTTTCAGTCTTCCCTTTCAAGGTGACCGTTTCCTGATTTTGTGTGTCACCCTAAGAGCTTCTGCATGCACACTGAACCAACAGCCTCCCAGTAATTAACACCAGCACTTAATGAAGTCCAGCTGCTGCTATGGCAAATTGACGGGATGCCAACCTCTGCAAACCAGAACTTGGGCTACTCCAGTTACAGCTGCTTTCAAACCACAGAAGTCAACTTCTCTTTGCCTATGTCTCAGGGATAATGCTGCCCAAATAAGACAAGTGTTCAAGATTAAGCACTTAATAACAAATTTTATCTCTGAACTAATATTCCAAGCTGGAAGTGATATAAAGGACTGGATCAATTTAAACAAATGCTGCAAAATTAATAAAAATCCAGGGCCACAAATGAAAATGTGAACTGTTAAATACATAAACCTTTAAAAACCCAAGAAGTGTAGTTCCAAGGGAAAATTGGAGACAGATTCCTCAGCAAAATCTGCTCCTCTGAATGTGTTTCCTGATCCAGCATGCGTGTCGCTAGCAGCCAAGGCTTTATTAAAGCAACGCTCTCCGCCAGTTGTTTCATTACGTGCAGCGGTCGGGCAGGGACACTAGGTGAGTTTTTTGTATGGACCTTTGAAAAGGTTTGCATTGTAACTTGCACCACATGGATTTCAGAAGAAGAAAGCACAACTCCTTCCATAGTCTTCCTCTGTATGCGTTTCCTTACTGTGCTCCTTTATTTCCCCTCTTCAAACATGCTTTTTCCATGCAGAGGTAAAAGATAATGCTCCACAATTTAAGTGACAAGTTTCTAAGCTCCTCCCCGCAACAAAAACTAAAATAAAAGCTTCAGAAAAATGCCTAGAGGTTGGTTTCCCATCCTGTTGCCTTTCCTGCCATGCCCAGGTCCAGGAGCAGAGCCCAGGGACATGCTGCCCTGGCTGGGCAAGCCCTCCAGGACAGGGGCAGATTCACTTTATTTCCAAAATTATTCACAGACACAACAGCTTTTACTGTGATAAACACTAAGCAGCCTTTTAAAAGGCACAAGAGAAAGGACAAGAACTGGCTAATTTACTTTTATTTAAACTAATTTACACAATAGTATCATGTATCCATTTACAAACGTGACCGGCTCTGGGAAACGCACGTGGCTTCCAAGTAGGGGTTAATCCAAGACACGCGCACTGCAATCAGTCCGGTTTTTCCACCAGAGACCTAACATTGCACAGGATCAGTATTAAAAGTACATCCTCAATTATTCTGGATGTCCATGCCCCTGAGAATATAACTTAAAAACAAAATCATTAGCTTACACAATAACACAGTCCTTAAGAAAAATAGTGTTTCTGCAGAGCAATGCTGATTTCCAAGCCCAAATTCCTTTGTTTCCTTAATGCTAGCTTTGGACCTTCCTGGCCACTCAAGAGGAGCTGTGCTGGAACAGCCACGGAGCCTGGCAGCACAAGGCAGCATCGCGCAGGCAGGAAGGCAGCAAAGAGCCAAAAGCCAAGAACCAAACTTTTGTTCCAATTTGCCGAAAATATCACACATATGCCACCATTTATTTTCTTACTGTAAGTCTGATGCTAAATTACCCTGACTTTTATAGGAAAGGGCAGATTTTAATGATGAAAAAGCTAGTGTTGCCAGACTCCCCTGGGGCAAACCCTGGGTAAGGGCCACAGCATCCTGCGCTCTGGCCACACGAGCCCCTCACATGCACTGGCCTCTACATGCAAGGCAACCACAGGGAAAAAAAGTCTGTTTACAACAAAAGGCATCTGGTAACCATGATTATTCTGGCTTAAAACCGCACATTTTAGATTTCTTAGCTCCCTCTTTTGTTCAGTTTTAGTTCTCGTGCCTACAGTTCTGTGCTCTGCCCTGCTCCCATTTAGCACGCATTGGAGCCAAGCACGACCAGAACCCACTCGATCACACGGCTGCTCTTTAAGCAGGTGAGCACTGAGCGTTTAACCACAAAGACAGGGGTATAGGTGCGTACCTATGAATTTAAATGCATTTCTGAAGGCTGCTACCCCTCTCCCTCTGTAACACTAAAGCTCACAACTTACTAGCATGGAAACCCGAGGGACTTTCTACTCGCAAGTCGGAACTGCTAAATATGGATTGGGATGCGCAGAGCGAAGCCGCCCTCTCTCCCTCCCTGCCGTGCTGGGTGCCGAGCGCCGGCCCGGCGGCTGTGCCGGGCGCTGCCGCGGTCGGTGCCGGCAGACCCAGGGCCGAGGCTGACACAGCGGGGCTGGATCTCCCCTCTCCTGCTCAGCCTGCGGCTGAGGCTCCTCCCTGCAAAACTTACGGAGTTTCAAAAAGAGTTTTGTCTATAATGATGGATAGAAGAGTGTGGGCTTTACGATTATGTGTGGAAAGTAGAATCTGTTGCCTTTTTGATACGATATATTTGGATATTGCCAGATATCCACTACCTGTGCAGCCCTGCATATGCTTGGGAGGGCATGTGATTAACTTTCTGAATTAACTCTGTTATTAGCAGCCCTCAGTGTAAAGCCATGATTCAAAAAATGCCCCATTACAAACCTCTTGGACCCCTCACTTCTTTAGGAACAACCTCCAGGACTTGGGCATCCGGCTCTCCAAATGTGCTCCTGGCACGCAAGGCACAACTTTCTTAGCCAGTATTTCAGGAAGGGACTTTCTCTTGCTGAAACCAAGTGGCAGAGCACCTCTCTGCCTTCCCTGCACCCTTCCTGTCCTGCATCCCGATTTTCTCTGCGTCAGGAGCCACTCTGCGAGTGCATTTGGACCCGGAGGGAAACGGACGTGGGTGGGAGTCCCCGTGAGCACCCACAGCTCGCGCTGCTGCTGCTGCTGCGCGCACTTGCTACTCACAGAAATACTAATTGTCTTTTAAAAATCTCTATAGTATTTTGTCAATATTTTTTTATTACAGCAGAGCATGTATAAATATTTTATTGTAAACCGAGGGCCTAAAATAAACAGTTTAGTAAATAGTTATTACATTACAAGGAAAAACATCTGTGGAAACTGTTTTCCATGTAATTATTCTTGCTATTTTACATTAGCTCTCAATGTGAATTTCTTTGGCTCTAATGTTTCACTTGTTCTAAATCTTCCTTCTTGTTGCTATTATTAAAATCTTAAAAAGGTGCCAAATCTTAAATGAAGAAAAAAAATGATTCGCTAGAAATTATTCATATCACAGTGAGCCTCTACTAAACCTGGCAGGGGTGCAATATTTTCGGTGAAATTAACATAAAATATACAACTGCAAATTATCCAGGAAATAGCTATGTTCTTTACAGCGCACATTTACATTTGGAAAAAAAATGTTCCACTTATCTGTCTAGCACAAAGCTCCCATCTCGTCCAAAGTCGCTTTAAAGGGACAGTAATGGATCTGCACCAGGAGCCGGCTCCTTAAAGACGGGATAACAAACAGCTCCCGGCGAAAGTGACCTTAGATAATTACTGGAGGTAACAGGCAGCACTGGACGCTTCTGCCTCTGAATACTAACAGTCTAATTTTAGATTTATTTCCCTTTTGGTGCCCGGAATGAATTTCCTCTCTTAAGCCTAAGTCCTTTCTACTAAACACAAGAAAAACTGTAATACCATGTAAAATGCAAATTTGGCTGTAAATATTTTATAAAATTGTTGCATACATCCCAAAAGCTATAGGTCTTAATTGAGAGCAGGCTATTTTTCCAGTCAATATATGGAAATGGAAAATGCTAATTCATGTTTTTCTACTTATGAAAAACCCAGGAGAACGGCAAAACCACAAATGCACTCACTTTAATATTATAAATATAATTTGGCTCCCTCTTTATGGTCCCCAATGTCCTGGCTTTTATCTGCCGCTGGCTGCGCGGGAAGGATGGCGGGACTGCTCCACGCTCGGCCGCGCCGGAGCCGGGCACGACAGGGAGCTCGGCAGAGCCGGGCACAACGGCTGCGGCCCCGTTCCCAAGCGGACGACCAAGCGCCCGGAGGCGGCGGGATCCGTGCTCGCCTCCCTCCATCCCTGCCCGTGGCCTTTCCAGGCACGGAGCATCCCTGGCCCCGGGAGCCGCTGGGCTGATCCAGCTAAAACTCTCTGAAGGTCCCTGGCGCTGGCTCGAGGGCCTGGAAATGGTGTTGGTTCCCTTCAGGCTTTTAATCTTGTGATTAGAGCTAGAGTTAACATAGCTGTTTCATTTTCTGCCGGGCGAGAGTAAACTCATTCTGTTCCCTCTCCTCCAGAATGCTTAATGGCATCCTACCGGCAGGAGCAACGTCTCGGGGCTCAGCAGCACCAACAATGGGAAAATGCACAGCGCCGAGCGAGACTTGGAATTTTCCAGAGCTCCTTGCCTCCCCTTTCAGTCAGAAAGGAGACCCGCGGCACCTGGCTAGGTGCGTGGCCAAGCTCGCCCAGGGCAACATCAACCCTGCAAGCATTGGGACGCATCGGGCAGGGAACCTGCTCTCGGTCTCTGCCCGCCAAACTGGCTCTCAGAAGCTTCTGAGCAGCTTGAGCAACACAAGTGGGGCCAGACACGCAAATGGGAGCCATTGACAGGAGCAGAAATGGTGCTGCAGGCTGCTCCCGGATCCTTAGATGGGATCCCATCCCTTAGACGGGATTTGTGACGGAACCTCGCGGAATGGTTCTGCAGGCAGAGATCCACAGGCGTGCCAGGGCCCAGCGCACAGCATCACCGCCGGCACGGGCAGCGCACAGGGAGCACCTGCCTGCCGCCCTTTATCCATCCGCAACAGCCTCAGATAACCAACCAGTAAAACTCAGGCTATAATTTCTTATTCAGTGTTCCACATGAGCTGCATTTTGCCGAATTTAACATGTTTTGCTGTTAATGGATTTCACAGTGTGTTGCCATCTTTATACAGCTGTCCAAGGAAGGCGTGCACCGCGAAGGGCTCTCTGCAGCACCAGTCGGCAGCGCTGCCCCTGCTTATCCCTGAGCAGAACGGGGAGGCTCTTCAGCATTTACAGCATATTTTGGGTTCAACTGTTCCTCTCTTAACACCTCATGCCTAAACAGGAATAAAGATGAAAGATGGATATAATCGCACCTTCTACACTTACAGTGCAGTAGTATTTTCTCCCTGCATCAACTCCAGAGAATCTCAGTCCTGAAGCTCGGAGGTCACCTGGAATCAGTGGAAGAGCCTCCAAGCGCCCCTTCCATCCACACGTGGCCATCACTTGTCCTGACCTGGTTGTTGCCGCTTACCCCATTATAGAGGACATCCCAAAAATCTTCTACGGAACCACATGGCACATATTTTTGTTTAGCTTTGCCTTTTTTGTTCTTTCAAATCCTACAGTTCATACACTTCAAGCATAAATGCTGCATCAGGAGGTAAAATGTTCCTCTGTTAAGAACCTTTAACTTCAGCTGCCTATATCCAACCTAGCTTAACTTAGCTCCTGCTCACTGTGTGGCAATTCATCATTCAACACTGCTTGCCAATACTTAATTCTTGGATAATTCACAGTTAAGCATTTAAGAAATCTTTGCCCACAGCTCAGCAATAGGTGATAGCCGATAGGTGCAACACACAACAAGCCACCGGGGCAGGTTGGTATCAATCCTTTAACACACCCAAACTCCTCCTAAATCCAGTGGATCTGCCTAGGTCAAATCACGCTAAAAAGCCCTGCCGGTGAGTACTGAAGAGGATCTTCTCCTTGCAAAATCCGAGTGTTCTGCAGCCAACGTGCTGGGCTGGCCTGTTCCCGAAGGCTGTGGCCTTGGGCTGGCAGGACGAGGGCAGGAGGCAGCGCGCCGGGAGAGGGGACGACTATGGGGAACGCGGCTCAGCGGAGCTCGGCCTTCGTGAAGGCCCTGCCAGTCTCCATGCATTTGATTTCTTTATTTTATCAGTGCACATCAGGCCTGACAAGTCGAGACTCGGGTGAAGACCTGCATCATCTCCTCTACCGCAAACAGGACAACGTTGAGCTGAGAAGCTTCTGATCCTTACAGAGACCCAAAGCTGTCAAGAGTTACTAATAACTTGACCCAAAAGAACTTTGCAACAAGAAAAGTGATACCAAAGCAAACAGGAGCACCTGCTGCAAACAGCAGAGACCAATTAGGGAAAGGCTTTACCTGTGCCAGGAGACCTGAAGCATTAGGAAAAAAGGTAGAAGCAGTTAAATAATTTAGGGGGTCTTCGTTTGTCTGAATCACTTTTAAGGAACTCAACTGTAGAAAACTTTCCCTCTACAAATACTACAAATAACAATAATAATAAAAGGTACCACTGCCCTAAACAGGCAGAAACAGGGAAGCCTCTGTTTGATCTGACTTGCCAGCTAGATTTGTTTTAAGGACCATATCCATTGCTAACGGATTTCCCTCAGATATGCTGAGCCCTGACTGCAGTTATGTAAGCCAGTGACTGTACTTACTCAAAGCCAGAGAGTTATTTCATAATAAAGAGAGAAAAGCAAACTTTTTAGGTCCAAGTGATAACAGATGGAAACAGACATTCAAAAGTGCTAAAATTCAGCCTCAGTAGAAAAGCACTTTAATTATATTAATACTGCATAGGTTCTTTTCCCATTTTCCTATGATTGGAAGCAGTCTGGAACACTGTCCAGGTTTTCTCAAAGAGGTAAAAAAGACTATTTTATTTATCTGTCCAAGCTCACTCCTAACTAACGCAGAATGAAACTATAAACAGTTTCATCATGCATTCATTCCTATGCTCCTTGTTCTTATTTCATATTTGGTCTACTTTTCCCAAAAAGACACTGATTCTGCTGTAGCACAGCACAGTAACAGTACCTGACAGTTCCCCACTAAGCAAAATATTTGTCAAAAAAAAGGGCAGAAATGGGGGTTAACATCTACTTTCACCACGGAATACCATACTATAGTTCCCATTAAGGAATCATAAACACCAAGATCTTAAAACAGAATCATACAGAGACTTGGATTCACACTAGGAGAAGACAACTTCCATATAGCACCGTTTTATACAAAGGTGCCCAAACACGAGTGAGGACCTCGTTTTCCAGCCTAAATCTCTTGGTGCTTTGTCTCCAAAGGAGGACGCGGAAGGGGCTGCCACTTTGCTGGGATGGAGCCCACATGGCGAGAACCCCCAGGCTTTCCTGGGCTCAAGACTAGCAGAGAAGGGCTAAGAAACTTGCTTGTGAACTTACACATAGAGAGACATGGCCACACATACAGAAAATAACCGAGAAACAGGGAGAAGGCATCTCTATGGGCTCTTAAATAAAAGATACAACAGTTTTCATGGCTAATAACATTAATAAAAATGAATAACAAGTTACATATTCAGAAAAATTACAGCTGCTGAGGGCAAGGTTTCCTGGAAAGCAGCACTTTTTTGCCACACTGACTCACTGACGCTGGAAGGTGGTGGGGAGGTGCAGGGGCTTGCGAATGATAACTTTGAAGAAATATCACACTTAGGGCTCCAACTGATTACAGAAAAGGTGTTTTATCAACTGCTCCCTTTATGAATAAATATGAAACTAGCAGGAAAATGTTTAAACAGGTGTAATCACAACTGCATATGAAAATTGAGTTTGGAGGCTGTAAGGAATCTTAACACAGGAAAGAACGAAAGCAATGTAAAACTGTGATCATAGCCGATTACGCATGTATCATGCAAAACAGGAATGTTGTCATAGCAGCTATAAAAATGTCAGTGAAAACTGAACTACTATTACCCAAGTTGTAAATGAAATGAAAAATGCAAAAGGAAAATGTGAATGAATACATTAAGGGAAAGCTATTGCTTCTCTGTTAGATAAGTGGGCAAAACAAAATACATTCTCATGAAACAGTAACTCGTACGAACAAATGTGCCTACATAACAGTTGTGGGAGGCCACCTCTGCATGGCGTGTCTGGACAAAGTGTAGATTTGGGCTAGCGAATTTGTCAGGTCCTAGAAGGGAACGAACAGCAGAAGCCTATTGTTAAACTAGCTTTAAAGTAAGCAACCAGTTAAGTCCTGCATCCTATCAATGGCCAGTATTGTTCATACTAGGGTAAAGGCCTCCTCTAACTATGGGTGGTAATTTGGCTTTCAGGGGAACCACTCTTAACGAGCATAGCTGCTAATATTGAACATTTGGAGACTTTAATATACTACGCTCATTACTATATTATTCAAACATTTGCACCTGTTCGTGATGCTAAAAATAATTATCACAAAAGCACAAATTTGGGGCTTAAAGTAAGATAAAATAACACAGGGACCTATGGACGTGAGCAAATCCTGCCTTCCAAGATCCCGATGGGGCCAAAGGCTCCGCTGTGGCGGAGGCTCCCATGGGAAGGTGCAGCCGGGCACCGCGGCCGCCCCACACGCTGCTCATCCACAAGGACAGGCACCCGTGGCCTCCCACCCCAAAACCAGCCCTTCACAGGAGTCCGTCACGGCAAAATGAAGCTTGAGTGCATACCACTAATTAAAGCAAGTCCACAAAGAATTCGATATTTAAGTGAGCATTGGGTAAATATATGAAGGCTGTACCTTCGTTTCTGCATTAAAAGAGCAATTACTTGGAATATGCTTTACAAACATCAAAGTTAAAAAAATATTTTTGAGTTCTTAATGTGACCATAATTAATTCACACATTCAGCTGTTGAGTCCAGAAATATGTTCCTGTTGATAATTTGCATCTAATGCTTCAAAAACAATCTGGCACATTTCTATTTGCCTTAATGCCTGAAAGCTATTACCAAGATAGTGCTTTACAATGTCATCATCATTGCCACCACGTATGCACTTAACTAACACCCGCGCTCAGGTCTGAAGGGTTTCCCTCAAGACTTGAGCAGTTTTGTCTCAGGACGCAATGTCATGACAGGAGCTTAATGGAAGGGAACGTATTTACCGAACAGCACCCTTAAACTTTAAATCCATCAGAATTTGAAAGCTCCGAGGCTCAGCAGCGTCACAGGGGACGTAGCTCCTGTTTCATGCCTGACGCTGAGCCCCTGGCTGCTGCGCAGCAGCTCTGCTCAGCTCGGCCGCTCGCCACGGGCCTCATGCACCAGCCCAAGCACAGCCCCCATAGGCACCGTTGTGGGGACCCCGCCAGGCCCAGGCCACACACCCAGGGCCCCTCATCCCACTCCGGGCAAGAGATGGAGACACAGCCAGCGCAGACGCTTCAAGACCCCGGAAATACCTCGGTCCTTACGTGTGTGGCCAACACCGGCGCTTTCGAGGTATCCCCACTACAGAGAGGGGGTTCCTCTGCTCGGAGTGACGGAGCAGAGCAAACCCCCAGGGAGCGTTGAGGACATGTCTTGGCTGTTGACTTTGTGTCTACACAGGCAGGAGAAGAAAGTGCTGCTAGGAAGTCCTGGTATGTCAAAGCCACAAAAGGATTAATTTTACCTCAAAACTAGGCATAGAGAGTGACTTCCCTTCCTGAGCAAACTCCATACTCAAAAAGAGCTAAAAAATCTCTTCCTGCAAATGCTCATCCTGCCCAAGCTCTTATCTCAGATTGCTCTCAGCTGTCCATGGGAGGTGCCTCTTACTCCAGGCGGGGCCTCCATGACTACCTTAGACCTGGCTTGGATTAGATGGATGTGACCCAGCTGAGAGGAACCACCCAGCACTAGTGAGCAGACATCACGTGGGACGAAGCTGTCCCCTAGCAGACAGGTCTGCACAACCTGGGGTCTCGGTGCTGCCCCGTAACACCAAAACGAAGCCTCACCTGGAGGTCATGGCAAAGCCTAAACCACCAGGCACCACAGACTGAAACTAGGGATGTCAACTCTAGTGGCATGTGTTATTCCACACCACGCTACTTTGTGCATATACATAAATAATCGTTATACATTAATTACTGGAAATTGAAGAAATTACTTCACTCCAAATGGACAAAGAATTCTCACCTCTAATCAAGCACAGCTTCATGTATGCTATATTTAAAAATCACTGATTATCTCCTATATTGCAACTTAAGGTGAAAGAGTGATAAGGTTGCCTAAGGACTGCCTTCTTTTAGGCTTCTTAAACAAATAAAAAGGATAAAATATGGGAGGAGAGCACTATGAAATCACTATGGTCCAATTAACAGGAATCTCACTCTTCAAGCTTGCAAACAAGAGATTACATTAACACCTGCTACAAAAGCAAACATTTTTAGATATCTTCATCTTAACCTACTTGACATTGACTTGAAACTCCTGCCTGGCTCCAGGATGAAAATTACTGTGATTGACATGTATATTTTTCATTTGGTGGTGGGGAGAGAAGACCGTGTCAGTCTGTATTTCTCTCCCTGGTATTTATGCATAATTCACATCAAAGATAATAGGAGTTACACACATGCATTGACAGGAGAATAGTTTCCTAAATGTAAAATTGTTGAACGGAAACCATTATGCTTATGGGAGATGAATGCTGCACGCGAGCCCACGAGCCACACGAAGCGCGCGGCGGCGCCTTGGAAGGGTCTCTGCAACGTATGCCTGCGGTGGCAGCTGTAAGCAGCCCCTCTGCACACTGTGCATCAAAGCAAACTGACCTCTTGGGCCAGCACGTGTATTCATAACATCTGCACAGGCTGGGAAAACATTTCTTGGTGTTCATCAGAAAAGCAATCATCCAGCTGCAACAGAAATACAACCCACCAGATTACAGTAACACTGTGCTGGAGAGTCTTGTGATAGGACTGTGGTAAGAACAGCTTTATAAAACACCTGAAAAGTTGATCTTTCTGAAGTCCAGAATTGTTGGAAAAGGAAAAAAAAAAACAGAAATAACTTTGTAAGCATTTTGTTTTGACAATGTTCCTCAGGAATTCTCTACATTTAGCTAGAAAAATGCTAGCAGTTAAATCTATTCAATGTCATGACATACAAAATTGAAACATAATTGCTCCTAAGTGGTTGACAACTGGCAAGTACTTTTTATATGGATAGAGAGAAATTTATGCTATCAAATGGAAGATACTGTCAAAAGTTTGATTTTAATATAAATGAAAATGCTACAAGAGGACTCAAAAGGATAAGGAAAAAAGCTCAGCAGTAACACTTTTATAACCACATATTTAAAAAGCTTTGAAGTGAAGAATCATTACATCAAAATCATTTTCCTTGAAAGATAAAAAAATAAATTACAGCATGAATATTAACAAGTTATTAGAATAGTGAATTTCAAAGAGTAGCAAAAAACAAGCAGCCCGTGAGTGGCCTAGTTTAAAGAATGTCTTACCAATCATATGGTTAGCGACATGGATTTGTATCTCTCTCTCACTCTCAAAGGTCATCTGGCACTTGATGCATTGATAGGTCTTTTTCTGTTTAATAACCAAAAAGAGATTAGAGAAAACTGCACTGTAGCATAAGGCAAGTGTGATCACGAATACAACGTTACGCGCTTCAGCCTCCCTCAGCTGCCTCCTCTGCTGCCTGCACGTCCCCAACACGGCGCCAAGCCGGCCTCGCCTTCTGGACCAGGCAGTGCACTCTCTAATTAAGAGCCTGCTTTTAAGGACTTTAATGTCACCTTTAGAAATTTC
>JAUBOD010000212.1:798211-808343 GCA_032353885.1 Nothura maculosa | reverse complement strand
CACCTGTAGTTACTGAGGATACTGAAGTACAAAGGGAAAAATATATTTTGTGTTGGTCTCTCATCAAGAATTCTGGAAAAAAATGGCACTATTGCAAGGAATGGCTTTCTTGCAAAGACTGTTGTATATTTTCCCTGTCACAAAGTCATACCAGGGAGACTTAACTGCAGAAATCAGAAGATAGTGTGAAGAGGCAATTACATGAACCATTTATTCAAATAAGGAAAACGGATTTTGGACTCAAATTGACAAGGGTGCATGTACTTGAGCAATATGACAGGAAAAACCCAAGAAATCATTTGTAGAAATTGAAATGCACATCGACAAGTCAGACATCCAAGTTATGAGAAAAATAAAAGACTAACACTAAACTTCTGTGCACTTACAAAAGCTCTCAATTCCCAAAGCAGGAGCCTGGTGCTATGGGTCTAATGTGCGTGCTCAATTACTGCACGGGAATATGCCATCTAAATAGACATCTTTTGACATGCAGTTTAGAAAAATTGGGCCATTTGTGCCTACTCCTTCCCATGAAATAGCTCCTTGGAACAGGAGCTCTTGTCCTGCTGCTCTGCACTGGGGCAGGAGCCTGCGCGGTTGGGACGCAGGCCCAGGGAGCCGGGGGAAAAGTAGGATCCCCAGAGCAGCAGCCCTGAGAAATCTCATCCAGGAAATTACACCCTCCTAGTTGATTGAAGCCATGTATCTTGCGGAACTAGTTTTTTGTGCATTTTATAAACATTTTTTTTTCATATAGCCTCCCCACCCCACACCTAGGCAGAGAATGACATTTTTAGGACAGCAGTAATAAGTCAGAAGTTTTGAGTTAAAGAGAGGAGTTGCTGCCTCTCCCTCCGTGCATGGGATCCAATTTCCTGGGACTCCTGCTGAGGAAAGAACAAATTAGGTGCTGCCAGGAGCTTCTTAACTACTTCCCATGTCATCAGTGGCAACAAGTTAGCCTGCTGGAGGCTAATGAACATGCTGTAATACCCTAATAACAAATGCAACAATCTATATGTTATGCATATTCCATGAGGGCTGTGTGCCGTGCATGTGTGCACATTTGCAGGGCTTTCTAGGCTAAAACAACAATGGGTGATTTCCAGGGTAAGAGGAATAAGGATATTCGCTGCTGGCCAAAAACTGCCAGAGCCGACCATAGACAAGGGAATAGTTAGGACTGGCTGGTGATCCCTAGGCAGCTCAACAAAGTGTCTTCCTGGAGTCCATTCGGAAATCACGGCTGTTAATGGAAAAGCAGCTGGATTTCTGACGCGTTGTTTCCTGGGAAGCTATTCCAGCAGCCGGCTGGAAGCGTGCACGCACAAACACACACGCACACACACGTACCCACGCACACATGTACTCACACACATGTACTCACACACACACATGTACTCACACACACACACGTACTCACACACACACACGTACCCTCGCACACATGTACTCACACACATGTACTCACACACACACGTACTCACACACACACATGTACTCACACACACACACGTACTCACACACACACATGTACTCACACACACACACGTACTCACACACACACACGTACTCACACACACGGCCGTGCATGCACTGCAGGCTTCTAGCTACAAAACCAAGGTTTCATGTGGTCCCATTTAACGCTCGAAACCTTCCTCTTCTCTGACACTTCCAAGCTGCTCCAGCTCTGTGTGTTGTTGAGCACTGATCTCTGTCAGGAGGGCTCCTAAGCAGCTAGCTAGGGAGGACAGCACTGCAGCCCTAACTCAAAGCTTTAAAATTATATTAAACACACAAATGATTCTTTATGATTCTTTTTTTTCTTTAATTGATTCTGGTGCTTCTGAAAGCTGCTCAGCAGCAGATACAGGATTTGTTTATCCGCAGCCCGGCGCTAACTGCCCCTCAGCACCTCAGAGCAGCCTGCGCAGTGCGAGCGCTGCTCGGCGAGCGCGGCATTCCCGCGGCATTCCCGCTTCCCGGCACTCCTGTCCTTCGGCTCGGTCGGCACTCGCACGCAGCCCAGCCCAGCCAGGTCACCAAATAGATTCTCATTCTCAATAATTTGGGCACATTAGTTTAAATTGGTTAACTGTAGTATCAAATATGAGCTTTCATTACCATTTTTGTGGGCTCCATGGAAGGCATTTGTAACAGTCTGGTTACCTCTTTTTTAAAGTTTTGGTCTTTATGAGTGGTAACAATTGCACCAGACACTGAGGAGCTAATGCAGTAGAGAAAACAGCATCAAGGTGACAGAAGAGAGTAGATGAGGAGACCTTCAATGGAGAGCTCAATTCCCATTAAGTCAAGATATTTAATTCCAATCTTGGCACAAAATAATAGTAATAACAACAGGGGGTTCTGGTTTCTTTGCTGAAATAACTGCTGTTCCCATGGGTTTTCCAGACTGTCCTCCTTTAAATCTGGAAATGGTTTCCTGTTCTACAAAGAAAATATTCCTCCATTCAAGTGAATTTACAAGGGAAGGGGGGAGGAGGAGAACAAAGACAAGGAATTGAATCCAAGAAAGTGCAGAAGAAATGGAGCACAACGGGCTCATTCATCCAGCCGCCGGTGCCATCTCTTTTGCTTCTTTGCGTCCAAGTAACCTAGGTGGTTAAATAAAGCACCACAGTTCAAGACAGAAGATTAACTGGAGCATTTGCCATTGTCAATGTTAACTCCAGTAGAAAGCGATAGCTCCAGTAGAAAGTAATAAGGAATCTGTGCAAGAGAGAGCAGCCTGCAAAGTGACTGTTCCCGGTACGACAAGAGGCATCGTGTATCGCACAGCTCAACAGCCAGCCACGTTTCTCAGGGCACAGGCATTTCTCTAGAAGACGTTGGAAGAAATTAATAGAACGTATTAAAATTAGAAGCTACTCTGCATAGGAAATATACATCCAAATATACCTATATATCTCCATATATCTGTACAGAAATATATACATCTCAAGTATTGCTTTGGATGTGACCATGCTTTGCTTGAGCAAGCCATATCATGAGCTTATACCAATAGTTTCAAAGAAACTGAAGCTGTGACACAAAGTTCTTAAAAAAGAAACAAAAATTATCCCTTTCACTGATTTTGTTGCTGGTGCTCTTTCCTCTGGAATAGAACTACAATTGTTGTGTCAGAAATAAAAATAAGTCCTCATACTTACTAGTCTATTTACCTTCTCAGGACAGAAAGGGATCAATTCCAAGGCACTCATCATTTTTACCTAGCTAGAACAGCAACTCAGTGCAGTAAGACACCCTACATGCCTTACTATGGTCCTGCTTTGGAAACAGGCCTGTCCTGCCACCTGATGTGCTGCCACAAGCACATGCAATCACATGGGTGATGCTCGGTACAAAAATATGATTAGTTTGTCTTAAAATCTTTTAACAATAAAGGAATCATTTTCTTCTCCTGCCATTTTTTTCCTCTCAAACATTGTCACTTTTTATTCATTGATGGCTAATTCTTATTTTTTTCTCTTTCTCTTTGGAGCCAATTCTTCACTTAACTTTTCTTTTTAAAAATTCCTTTAGGCTTCCATAGTCTCTTCTACAGTTCAAGAACTATCCCTGTTGGTGGAGTGATTCCTGGTAATTTCTATGGCAACTTTTCCATTGGCTAGCTTTTCATTTTGCTTTTTCTTACTTATCCCAGTGCATACAACTCATGCTGTTTAAAACCTAATGTCCCTAAATTTTCTTTGTGAATGCACCTTTTTCTAACTTTCAAATGCTTTTCTGCTTAAGAAGGAAAAATCAATAAAATGTTTGAAAAGGAAATGCACAAGTGTTTGGGAATGGGAGGAAAGCAGTTCTTGTCTGGACATCTGCAGATCACTACATGCATTATGCACTTAAGATATCTGGAGCAAAACATTATTTCACTTGTGCACAGCATACTTACAAGATAAGAGAGATTGTGTTCAACCTGCTTAGTTTCATTATGAGGCCAATGAAGTCAAATAAATGTTATTCTTGAAGCGCAGTTTATCACCACTTAAAAGAGATAATTCTTTGAAAACTCCTGTGCTAGACAAACCCAAAGGGCATTTATTACCTTGAGAAACCAATGTTTCCAAGTGAACTGATATCAGAATTCAGGTCTTGTGCTGGTAATGAAGAGCTAGATAATGAATTATTCCTTATAAAAATATGTCTGTTCCTGGGATGCACACCATAAAGGTCTCACATACTAGCACACGTGCCAGTCATAGATTGAAGGTGTCTATGCATAAAATCTGCATAGCCAAAATGCAGATTTTTCATGATCTTCCACAAAGGAACTAAGACCTGCCCTCACAGGATGAAATTCAAAGCATTTATCTTGTTGATGAACTTAAACCACTCCCTAGGACAACATGTCTGGAAGCACTCACTGAGAAAAGCAACTCCAAGCAAGAAATTAGAGTGGGAAATGGTTGTGTATGCTGCTTCTGATGGTCAATAGGGAAGAAAAGATACAATTTGAAGCTCTAGGCATGGCCCATATGAAGGGAGGATGAGTCCTGTCTGAGAGAACTGAGAGAAATAATGCAGAAGGAAATAAAGAGCTAAGAAGCAGCAAGGAGAATGACCTTGGCTGAGCTCTCCAAAGATATCACCTGGAAGTGGGGAGAGATTTCCAGGCCTTACTCCTCTGCAGAATTAAATGGACACACCAGCAATTCTGGTCATGTAGTTACCCGACATAGAGGGAACAACATCCAGGTGTTCCACTGAAAATAAGCAAAAGAAACGAAAGGAAATTTGTGTTGGGACTCGCTGAGGAGCCCCGGACGGAGGCGCAGCGCCGGGCGCTGGCCAGGAGCCGCGGGCAGGACGCGGAGCCCGGCGGAGCTCCGGGGCAGGCGCCGCCACCCGCGCAGCCGGGCGCACCCAGGCTCTGCTCCCGCCTGCCGCACCCTGGACCTCGCATTGGAGCTGCACTTTCAAGCCCTTTTAATGCAGGAAGGATGTGTTTGTGGGTGCTTTAATTAGCAGATTGACATAAACAGGCATCTATGGTTGGAATTATTCATTAGGAGTTGGGTGCCTGATTTCCTTAGATACTTTTGAAAATCTCACCCCATCATGTTTAATTAAAAATGTCAGATGATATCAATACTCAGATGTGTCTGCTGTTGGTCTCCCGAGAAGGTTTCCAAAATCTACTTCTCATTCCATCTGTTCCTGACAGAGCAAGAACTGACTTGGCCCATTCTTGAACCAAAACATCAACAAATAATTTTAAAAGACTATAAACTGGAAGCAATATTAATCTCCTGGGCAGCCTTCTGAAACCTTTCTTGGATACTGCATGTTCCCAAGAATCTTGTAAGCTAGGAAATGGGAAAGCAGCTATCTGCGAGCTTAAAAGAAGACACTTGGCTTTCTAATATGCAGCGTGCACTTAAAAACAGCACGCACACACACATACACCCAGCGCACATGTGCACACAAACATCCAAGCAGTCTCACACCATTCATGATAACAGACATTGACAAAAACAACCTTTTTAGAGGGAAAAGAATGTTTCAGGTGAGGCATCCGGCTAACATTTTTCCTCAGTAACTCCTTTCTGCTCATGATTAGTTCCTAGTTAAGAAATTATCTCATGCTTTGGGTGTGAGAAATTACTTTGACTTTTTTCTTTTGGGTACTGAGAATCTCCTCTTTTTTTTTTTTTTACTAGTAATGCTCCAGCTCTTCCACAATCTGCCAGTTCAATAGCATCAGAAATCCTGGACAAACTGAGTCCCACCATCCAAGTGCACGGATGTGCATGGAGGTATCTCAGCTCTTTGCTGACAAATTTAGAGCAGATGCTCTGCCACTAGGAATCAAGGAGACTGCAAGACTGAGCAACACATGATGTTTCTATGACGTGCACTGCTATGCCTTTCTTTCCTTTTCTTTTTTTTTAAAAACAACACAAGTAATTTTATAAAGTGACAGTCATGTACACACAAATACACAAAAAAAAAGGAGCAACAGAAGAGAGAAAAGAAAAGAAAAGAAGCAAACCCCTAAATACCAGATGTGGTTTCAGTCGTGCTGTCATGCTAAAGGTCCACATTTCATTACTCAGGTATTTTAAACGCAGTGGTACTTACTCTGGGCACGGGGGATGTCTGGGTAGCTTTCCTCTGGCCACTGGTCTCAGGTGTCAGGTCTCGGTGGTCTACCTGAATGTGGCTCTCGAGGTCTTCGGCACTTTCAAATTTGACGCTACACTCGGGACACCTCAGGCTGCCACAGGGCCTCTCATTCACCTCCTGGGGGGTCAAGCCCGAAGACTGTCCGTTGGTGCTCCTGGTCATGCATCCAGCACACAGGCCGTAGGGAAGGCCGTTAACATCCAGCTTGACCAAGTCCTGCTTATTCCGGAACTCCTTCAAGCACAGCGCACACTTGTAGAGTTTTTGCAAGGCTTGGCCGTTGGGCGACGAGGTTGCAGAGTTCCCTGCCAGTTTCTGCATGTGGAACGTGCCGTGGATTTTCAGCTCCAGGGTGGAGGTGACGGTCTGCATGCAGACAACACAGCGGAAGCCAGTGAGGGAGTTTCTGAGATCTGGGTGCATCTGGCAGTGCTCGATGAATTCCTCCTCGCTCTGCAGCGGCATTTTGCAAATCCGACACGTTCCTGTATCCAAGCTCTTGCTGTGAGTGACCTTGTGCTCCGTCAGGGTGAGGAGCGACGGGAAGCGCTCCCCACAGATGGGGCACATGTAGTGCTTGGCCGGACCCCGATGGGTCTGCATGTGCTCTCTCAGGCCGTTCTCTGAGAAAAAGGTCCTTGAGCAGATATTACACTTATGGCTACCTTTGATGAACTCCGCTTTCTTCCTCGAACAGTCGTCCTCCCCAGGCCGGATGTTATGATCCCTCAAACGATGGTTCTGCAGGAGGACCTCCATAGTGTAGGCAGCCCCACAGATGTCACAGCCGTACATGGGCTCAGAAGCATCTACATCATCCTCACTGGCTTCGTGACTGTTGGAAGTATCTGGATTCTTCATTAACATGTTCTGGATATCGGCACCTTCTGACTTCTTATTTGTGGGGGTCATGCCATTAGCTGTACCGTTTTCAGCATTCGCATCAAAAACACAATGTTTCTCCCGCAAGTGTTTTTCAAGTAAGATGATGGCATGAAAAGCTTTGCTACAAAACTTGCAGTTGTACTTTTTGCTGTGGGTTGTGATGTGGCATTGCAGTTCAACCTCTGTGCTAAAGGTCTCGCCACAGAAGATGCACTTGTGAGACTTGGATGGATTCCCCAAGTGGCTATGCTTCACGTGGATCTGGAGATCCACCTCCTTCCTAAAATCCCAGTTGCAGGCTGTGCAACGATACATCTTCTTTTCATTGCTGTGCTTGACTGCCAGATGCACTTGGATAGATACCTTGGAATCAAAAACTTCTTGGCAAAGGGTGCAGTGATACAACACAAAAGTATGCATGTCCAGCAAATGCTTCTGCAAATCATCCACCGAAGAAAACTGTTTGTCGCAGCTCTCACACACGTAGTGGGTTGAAGTTGTCATGTAATGCACGGTGAGGTGCTGCAGAAGAGACTCCTGGGAATCAAAGTCTTCTTTACACTGAGGGCAAGACTGTTTCCTCAACAGCAGCTCCAAATGCAACTTTAAATGGGTTTGAAAACTCTCAAAATTGGAGAACTTTAGATCACACTGATTACACGGGTATTCACCATTAGACACCGAGTTTACGCTAGCAGAAAGCCGCTGCCTTTTAGGGGAAGAGACTTCAACATCAGAAGAAACTGGACTCTGCTCTGCTTTTGACTTCTTATTATGTGCCAGAGGAATGTTCTTGTGGTTTTCTTTAATATGCTTTGTAAGCTTCAGGATGGAGCCAAAAATGGGGGAGTTTGTGCAATAAGGGCATGAATAAACTTCCATAAAAGACTGTGTTGGCTGAATGACAGGGGAATCCAATTTTGAATTTCCTACATTGCAGTGAGTCTGCTGAATATGCTCAGTCAAGGTTGCTTCGGTCAGAAAGCCCATGGAGCACTGGTTACAGAAGAAGGCATTGTTACCATCTTGAGGGTTAGCATTTGGGCCACAGTGAGTAATACGGATGTGCTCCTGCAAGCTATTGATATCTGCAAACATCTCAGGACAGTAGTTACAGTGAAAGGCAGAAATGTTGCTAAACTGCATCATGGGATAGGCATGGTTTTTGTGCACCTTTCTTACGTGTTCGTTCAAGTTGTACAGCGTAGGCATGGAATCAAGGCAGATCTGGCATGTGTGGCTTTGCTGAGGTTTGTCCGCATGAATAGTCTTCAGGTGGATCTCCAGAACAGCAAGGCTGTTGAAGTCGCGCTTGGAACAGTAAGGGCAGCTGTAAGTAACTTTTGACCAGTTCTGGCCCTCATCTCTGTCTCCTGATCTGTTTTTCTTTTGTCCTCTCAGAGGTTTTAGGGTTGAATCTGGGGTGGACCCTCTTTCCACCGAGGCGCTCGAGTCAGGCGTTGCGCTGCTCATGGAGGCCACGCTGCCCAGCACCGGATCGGGGCTGATGCTGTGATTGCTGGAGTCGGGTTGTCTGTGGCTGTCCAAGTGGCAATAGACTTCCTCCACTGAAGAAAACTGCTCTGGGCACATAGGGCACTTGTGTTTTTTGTTGGCATGGGCTTGATGAATGTGTGAGAGCAGCGAGTTTTCATCCGCAAATACTTCAGGGCAATGAATACACTGCAGATCTGCCTTCTCGGAAAGCTGTGGGTGGCGTGTCATTACGTGCTTCTCCAATTCCTCAGTCTGACTGAATGTCTCTTCACAGTAATCACACATAAAATCATCCTTCTTCACCTCTTTCTCAGTCTTTGCCATATGTTCCTTGTTCTTTTTATGAGCTTGCATGTGACTCTGCAAGGAGCTGGTAGATGAAAACCCACGCTTGCACACAGTGCACTTGAAGGGCTTGCTGGAACTGTGGGTTTTCAGGTGAATTTTGAGGTGGTCACTGCGTGAGAAGGCGGCCTCGCACTCGTGGCAATGGTACTTCTTATCCCCCGTGTGCAGCTTTATGTGGCGATCCCTACTGCGCTTGTGCTTAAAAAGCCGGCTGCAGTAGGTGCATTTGAAAGGTAGTTTGTCACTGTGGATCTGCTCGTGCCGTTTAAGGTAGCTCAGGCGAATGAAGGACTTATCACAAAACTGGCAGGGATAGGGCAGGCCAGTCCCCCCTTCCTCCTCCCCGATGCCGAGATCACACCCATCTCCTATCATCTGAGTGGGTGATGCAACATCTTTGCTGGAGGGAGATGAAGCCACCCAGGAGAGTTGTGGGTCGTCATCACCATCTGTAATGGGAAAGCAGAAAGGAGATTAAAAACAATTCCCAGTGCATCTGTGAAATAAGGACAAAGCTCTCAACAACACTATGGGCTTCTGTTACTACAGTGCAAAAAATATCAACTCCTCCCCACCCAAAGAAAAAAGTAGCCTCTCTTGAATTTCAAAGGGTGTTTAGAAAGAGATATAAAATATATTTGTAAACATAATCCAGGAATATGCCAACATACAGTATTAATAAAAGGCATTCTTCTTTGGCAGGTTTAACACCTGCTCACTGTACTGTGAAGTCATAAACACTGAATACAGAAAGCAAAACACTGTGGGCAATGAAGCAATGCAAACATTTGAAAAGCTACAGTACGAAGTGATCACCTGTGATTTCGTGGGTCTTTTTAAATGCTACATTTAGGTGATTTTAAGTAATGTCTCCATTAAAGAAAATCCTTCAGTTCTGTCTCAAAACCGTAGCAGAATTAAAGGCTGATCAAAAGCAAACAGACTTGAACATCTATGCAAAATAAAAGCATCCGAGATAGCTCAACAAAATCAGAGACTGCATCATCACCGCCTTCACCCGTGTGAAAGGTAACGTGGCCTGTTTGGTACAAAAACAAACAAAACCCAGGAAGTCACCAGCATCAGAGATTTCAATAACTCACCAAAGAATAAACTTCAGGACAAAACTGCAACAGCTTTAATGACCATTTCCTTTGCTCACTGCAAAGCTTTGGAAAATATTTTATAATTTGATATTACCATAACTGAACACAGCGCCATCTCCTACTGCAAAACAGTCATTTTAGGAGAAAAA
>JAUBOD010000212.1:763008-768008 GCA_032353885.1 Nothura maculosa | reverse complement strand
GCAGGTCCCACAGCTGTGTGCCTTTGTATCAGGAACAGGTAAAGCAGCGCCCGTGCGCACGGGGCCAGGGCGGGCGCAGCGCCGCGTGCCCCACCGGGACCCGACACGCACTGCAGCCCCACGGACAGCCCCACGGACACTGCCCGCTCCCACGCGGCATCCGCCGCGCTCAGAGCTCTCCTTCGTTACCTCACAGTCTGCATATGAGCAGTGCCCACCCCAGCCCTCTAGCTGCACCGTAGCCTCGGCAGTGCGCCATTACATGACCATTTCTGACCTTGCGACAGGCTTAAAATGAACCAAAAACTTTCAGATTAAACCTCAGCATTTCAGGAGTTATTTTTCTTTCTTGCTGTTTGATGCACCTAATTTTTAGTAACAGAAAAATGACAAAATGCCTGGGAATGACCAGGGTGCCAGTTCTGCAGGGCACCTCTGGGTGACACCAACTGCTGGTGGCAGCAGGGCCATCGGCTGCTACCCAAGGGAGCACCTGCATCCGCTGCCATGTCCTGCCTTTGGACCACTGAAATGCAAGTCATCTGGTAGAGGGTGAGGGAGAAGGGAGTCTCCAGCACCATTTCAAGATGTTCTGGATGATGAACACTGTAACTGCACGAGGCTTCAGCAGGAGGCAGTTTTGCATTTTTGTAGTTTGAGCATATAGCTGAGAATCAAAACGTAGCAAGGAGCAAGCTGCCACATCCTCCAGTCCAGACAGCGAGGAATATGAGAGATCCCCGAACGCGGAGGAGGTCGGTGGCCGCAGGGGCCTCGCCAAGGGACGCTCGGCGCAGCGGCCGTGTCGCCGGCTGCTCCTGAGGCACCGCGGAGGTGGCTGCGGCACCAGCCCACCACAGACCCCAGCAGCACCTCCAGCCACGCTGCAATCTTAGCTTTCCTGAAAGGTTTTCCAAGAAACACTTTTTTCCCTGTTAGCAAACCATGACTCACAGTCCCACAGAACAAACAGCCACCAGAAACAGGAGCTGGAGTGCCCAGAAAGGCTGCAGCAGCTGACAGGGCACGCGAAGCGAGCGCCTCGCGGCAGCCTCAGAACCACCCCGGCGTCCAAAGGAGGTGCTGGAGAACAGGCCTCTGTGAAACCCGGCACCACAGCCTCACTGCAAGCAACGGGGAGGTTAGTCTTGGCTCACATCAAGTTCTCCACCCTGTATTTTGCTTTGAACAGTTTTAACGAAAAACGCAAAGTAAGATTCAGCTGCAATCATCAATTTTTACCTGACATTGGTCAAGAGCAAAGTGAAGTTGATTTCTGTAGCCTTGTCCGGGGCGCAGGATACATCTCTCCTTAGGAGAATCTCTGTGTTTTGAGTTCCTTTGGAAGTGCAGGCCGCCAGGAGGCCTGGAACACTTTCACCCATAGGCAGTGCACACAGGCAAGAGAAACGTCAGCGTGGTGGCAGATGGGGCGAGTGGGTGAGGGCGCCGTCCCGCTCGCAGTGGGGCAGCCGACAGGCCACTGCGTCCTGCTATTTCCAGGGGAGCAGTTAGTCACCCCTTCCACCTATTTAGCAGCAGCAAAATGAGAAAAGGCTGCTCTCCAGCTTGGATAGACGTGTATTTCATTTGGAGACTCTCTGGATGCCTCCACAGGAGCTACAACGTCCAAATCATTAAAGCTTTGCCCCTTGCTATAATATATTTCAGAGCTTCTCTTGTTCCAGCCCATGATGGAAGGAGAAGGAAGCGGCTCATGGGTGAGGTGCGAGGGGGAAGGACAACCCATGGCCATGCAGGGAGGGGGATCCGGGTGAGCAAAGCACGGGGACGTGAGCGAGCTGACTGCCTGCCCTTTCACAGGCCTCCAAAAACAGCAAAGGCAAGAGGTGCTCAGTACAGGCCCCACGGATTTTTTCCACCCAGAAGTCCTCAATGCAAAAGGCAGCATTCCCTGGCTCTTCAAAAAACAAGAATATCTTGCCAACACAGAGCAGCAATATTTATTTCAAGTTTCCTGTCCCCTGTAATATCAGGGAACATGCGCTCAGTTTTCCTCTCTCATATCCTATGCCAAAGATGGGACAAAACAGCTCACATAAATAATTGCCCAGCCCCTCCTGAAAGCAGCTGAGCGAAGGTGGGACTGAAGCTCAGAGCCAGCAGAGCCAGGAGCGCCAGGGAGCAGAGCAGAGGAGGGCAAGGACACGTGCGATGCCCCAGCTGCATCTGTATGCAGGAGCACAAGGCAGGGAGGAAAATATCCGTGCAGGTTATGGCAGGCTTCCCCAGGTGTGGGGATCCTCACGGGAGGAGCAGCGTCAACAGAAAATGTAGCAGACCTTATCAGAGACAGCTGATGTGGCACACGCTACCAGAGCTTGTCTGCGCTACCAGAACATCTTTTGTTCTCTAGCCCCATTCTTTCACCTGGCAGCTCACAGATGAAAGCACCTGAGAGGCGGCCCTGCCGCAGGAGACTTTTCCTCTCCAAAGGCTCCTAAAAGCAAAGGGGACAAGGGCGACAGAGAGTCCATCACCAGGGATGAGTGGCAGAGGAAGCTTCACCCTCCTAATAACAACTTTTTTACATTTTTGGACATTCTCCCTAACCCTGTCCCCTCCCTTCCTGCAGAGGGATAATAGAGCCAACATTGTCCATCACATCTCAATCCGAAGTGACTCATTTATTCTCAGGAGATCTGTGGGGTTTTTTTGTTTTTGTTTTTTTTGTTTTTTTTTTAGAATGGCATCCTAAGAAAAACAAGGTTTATGTGATCATATTGCCTGTCATATGTCTAACTGTTTGTCCCTTCCTATTATATTTGAATCACGATGGACTGAGAACGGAGGGCTCAGAGAGATATTGAGTTTCTCTTATAGAAATTGAGTTTCTATAAGATGGGAGGATCTACATTTGATTGAGGAGGACAGAGAGACCCAATTTAATGTCTCTGCCGTGAGAAAGGCTAAGAACCAACTCAGCAGCTATGCCCCCCTGCTGTCACACGGCAACCAGCACAACTCATGGCATGTAACAGGCCACGAGGCACACGCAGCTGCTCACCCTGCGTGTAGACGGCAGACAGGAAGGGCAGAGGATAGCGCTGTGTGGGGCAGGGATCATGGAGATGGATCTGCCACAACGGAGAAATGCAGCTTTGTAGAAAGGCAGGTCTCAAAAACCCCTTCTCCGTGCTCAGATTCCCTGCAGCTTCATCTGACATCCTCAAGGACAGTGTCAGTACTTCCCAGGACCTGGCCACGTGTAGAAGAGCGTGCAGCCAGCGAGGATGCCCTCACTGAGCCCATCATAGATTTGCTCTTAAAACTTCTTCCAAGTAATAGTAAAGCAATAGCAAAGCCAGTGCAGAGTCACTTACTGCTCCATCTCCACTCTCCAGGTCCACCTCGTTCAGCAGGCCCTGCAGGGGCCAGTTAGTTGTGTATAAGCAACAACCGGCTGCTACTGACAGGGATTTTTGCACAATTAATGTAAGGTTTCCTGGAACGAGCAAAAAGCATGTGCCGAACCAAGTGGAAGTGCTCTGGAAATAGGGATCCCATAAGATTACAAGGCTCGACCCTCAGAGGAGTTTGTGACATTGGTAAAAAGCAACTCTCTACCCCAAGTGTACTCTGCAGGGGCATTTTCCTACATCCCCTGACTAAACTATTGATTTTTAAGGGAAAGAGAAGGAACAAAGAACGTGTCCCTTTTTCCTGTAGCACCACGTGGTGCATTTTGGTTGCCCTATTCTTTCTGCTTCCAGGGACAGTGCAGTGTTTGTCTGAATTTTTAACAGATGTTTCTAAGTACTCTTGACCACTTGTGTCTCCTGAGGATTGCTGCAGTGGGACAGCTCGAGATAGTAATGCAAACAAAGCTCTAAGAGGCTCTCGGGGATAAATCTGTAGACACTGCATCTAGGATGGGTGTGGGTATGGGTCCAAGCCATATGAAACTGTGCAAATATCCTCTGAAGACTAACAAGCTGGAATGACCCTGCCTGCAGATGTTTTTGAGTTTACCAGCACCCCAGTGAAAAGCAAGACAGCTTTACAGATAACTGCAACAGCACCGAAACAGCCGGTGAGCCGGGCTCGAGCTGAAGGCTATAAAAGCCAGGATATATTGGAGCAGAACGGAATAACGCCGAGGATGATGTGCAGGAGCGTGACTCCATTTGGATGCACGTCTCAGCCGCCGAGCAAGGGCTCGGTCTGGCTTGAGGGAGGGTTTCCCAGATGTCAGGGGGCCCCTGGGATCGAGCACAGCGGAGTCATTTGGCGGGTGGGAAGGTACATGGGCAACCACAACATGGACGGGTCAGAAGGAAAAATCAATTTTAGAGGTGAACGAGTCTCTCTGCTTGCCCAAGGGCAGGCAGTGCCACAGGGCCCGAGCGCACGCGCACTGCGGCGCTGCCCCACGCACTCCGAGCACTCACTGCTCCTGCAGCGCTGCCTCACGCACCCCGAGCACTCACTGCTCCTGCAGCGCTACCCCACGCACCCCGAGCACTCACTGCTCCTGCAGAGCTGCCCCACGCACCCCGAGCACTTGCTGCTCCTGCAGCGCTGCCCCACGCACCCCGAGCACTCGCTGCTCCTGCAGCGCTGCCCCACGCACCCCGAGCACTTGCTGCTCGCAGAGCTCACTCGCTCTCACAGCTGCTCGTCTAGATATCCAAACGCACCCAGGAAATGGAGCAGAGCCTGCTCGTGTGCTGCAGCCGCTCAGTCAGTCGTCTTTCCTGAGAGGTCAGTCCACGGGGAGCAAACCCGAGCGAGGCGGCGCCCGCAGCCCGTCCCCAGGGCTCTGCGGACACCATCAGCCACAGGCAGCTCCGTGCGGGACACCCAGGCCAACACCAGGGTCCTGCCCGTGCCGAGGGGCGCCCATAACGTCCCAGCCGCGGGACACTTGCCCGTGGGGAGCCCAGCGCAGCTCCGGCCATTGCCACCATTCACCGCCTGCCTCCTGTCTTCTCTCCCATTAGCATCTCCCTCGACCTCCTGAGAGAGGATTTCAAAAT
>JAUBOD010000212.1:724206-740128 GCA_032353885.1 Nothura maculosa | reverse complement strand
ACCATGCGAGAACCTCATTTCTTGGGGCAAACACATGACTGTCCAGAGACAGAGAGGCAGGAATTCCTACCCGGTCAGGAGGCTTCATTAGCGCTAGCAAAGTGCTTTGAGACCCTACCTAAAAACACCTCACTGAAATAACCTCTCGAAAGCACAACTTGCCGGTCCATCCACTCTTTCTGGCCTAAAAGCCACAGGATTTTAGCAAATCCTGAGCCCAGCAGAATTGGGTAAATTAGGGATGAGCAAGACCTCTTAGGCCGCCTTATCCGTCGCGCTGCCAGGCGCGATCACCCCTGCAGCTTTCAAGTGCGTCGCCCGCTCCGGATTGAGGATGACCTCAGTAATGGCAGATAATGGCCCGGCCTCTCAGCTCTCACTATTAGGAGATGTTTCCTGACATTCCGCCTAGGATCCCCTTTGCTTCCTTTCAGCCCATTACTGCTAGCTAAGCCCCAGTGGACTACCATAAACAAGAAAGATAATTTTCATCTAAAAAAAAAAACAAAAAACTCACAGAAAATGTTCATGCAAATGCAGCCCGTGGCCTGGGCAGCACCATGGAAAGGTGAAGAGCAGGGTGGGCTGCTCCTGTGGTGGGATGCAGGGAGCCCCTCGGCTCTCCCAGGCCAGCTCTGCCTGGCAATTGAACCCACCTCTGTGGAGCCCAGGAAACACGTGGCCGCTTGCGTCAAGGGAGCCTTTCTTTCCTCCCCCATTTTACCATGGAAATTAATTCTCCTCCTCAGCACTATCATGGCAACTTGCCCAATTAATGTTTGTAATAGTATTTTCTAGGAAATGCCATAATACGCCATACTTCTCATATGCCACATGACAAAAACCCAAAGCCTTACCAAGGAAAATGAAAATGCTGCTTCAAATAACCGGGTGTCCAGCCACGTGCCCAACATCCACCAGGCCACAGCCACCATCCACCTGGGAAGCCTCTGTAGCTTTATTTCTATATCTGGTTTTTGGCCGCGCCCAGAGCAGATGTCTGAAAGCAGAGGCACCTCTGGCTCCGCTGTAGCTACGCGGCTACATATCGACACCGCGGTCCTGACGGCGCGCGGCTCTTCTCCGACCGTCCATGCAGAGAAGAAACAAAACAGAGGCTGTTTTCAACATCCCCATAAGAAAACAGATCAACTGAGAAAATCTATCTTATCATATTGAAACAATATTCCACTAGAAAAGTTATCAAAGTCTCTTATGATCCTTGCTAGTAAAGGTTTAGGTCTTTGGGAATCCTTGCACACTTGAGCTCGAATCTTCTAGTATTGATTTACTAACAAAATCAGCTTTTAAAGATTTCTTAAGTTTGCAAAGATGCTCAGAAAGGGTGATGAACAGCACCTGGAAGATGATGGGGACCTGCCTTTTCAACGTTCTGCAGCAGAGTGGGCTACAACATTTTATTCTGGGAGGGTTTCTTAGCATTGTACCATTTCTATCCGTCTCACCTAGGGCTCCTTCTGCAACGGAAATGAGATTTGATGCTACAAAAGCCATGTCTCTTCCGCAGGCCTGAGTGAAAGCCGTGATTCAGAGAGCTCTGCGAGTGCAGAGCGAGCGAGCGCAAGGCTTTACGCTGTGGTTAGCTCCTCCAAAGCTGCTGCTGGCGCCTCCCCACCACAGCTCTTCCTCCTGCAATGCCTGCCCCAGCAGCCGCAGTGAGAAGCTGCCCTTTTCTCCCCAAAAACCCAGAGCAAAGGAGCCCTCCTGCTACCCACCCACGTGCCCCAGCTCTTCCTTGTGCAGACTCTATCTGGCAGCTACATCGCTTAAGGGAGATCCCTCCGCTCTCCTCAGAAAGCGGACAGGGGCGACATGAGATTTGGGGCTCCATTTGCCCCACACAACTCGGCTCAACTTCCCCAGGGCCTCACAGCCGGGATAACGAGAAGCTCCCTAGCAGCCCCCACGTAAAATACTTTCACGGGTCTTTAAAAATGCCTTAAATTCTCTCTAAATTTAGTAAAACTTTTTACTTCTTTAGAACGTCCCCAGTTGGTCCTCAAGATAACACTGCTGTGCCGTATCGCAAGAGCCACGGCCAAGCCGCACGAACGTTAAACCCTGCTCTCCTGCCCTTGGCTCCGAGGCAGCACCAAAGCCGCGGGCAAAGCGGGGCAGCCCCAGCCCTGCGCTGGCCCAGCCACCTCCACGGGCTGCCTGGACCAGCGCTCACCCGCTCTGCGGCCACGCGCAGAACCAGCCTCGCTCTTTAGCACCCTGACATTCCCCACCTGCTGCTCGGCAGCAAATGAGAACCTGGGCTTAGGTAGAGGAAAGGAAGAGCGTTTTTTTCTCCTTCGTTTTACAGTAAGGAAGGAGCGTTTACAAAGGCCGGGGCGGAAGGAAACTTGTGCGATGCCCTTTGTTAAAGGCAGCTGCTGCACATGGGCATTGTTCTCCGCGGCACCAGGGCAGCCGCTGCCTCCTTGTGTTTTCCTGGTTCTCCAAGGTAATACACACAGCACTAAAGTTTGGAGTCTAAAAAAAAGAAGGAGAAAAGAAAAGGAAAAAAAAATAAATCTCCTAAAGCTATTTCCAGCTGCATTTTGAGTAAATTCCTGAGCATGAGTCACTCAGCGCTGGAGTCCTGCAAAGCAGGCCAGTCCCCTGCACTGGCATCACTGTGCGGAGCACTGAAGCCAAGGGCAGCCCGTGGGAGCCCACCTGGAGCAAGAGCACTGCCCCAAAGCGGGCGAGCCGAAGGGATGCCGGAGGGAGCCCCACGCGAGGCCAGCGCACGGAGCAGCCCGAGCCCTGGCAAAACCCTCCCAGCGGCCTCCGAGGGGAAGAAGGCGGCTTTGAAAGCACCGCTCCATAATCCAGGATTTGTGGCAAGTTACCAGTTTTATGTCCAGAGCCCTTGGTTCATTTTTAGACACATTTTCTTGGCAAATATAACTAGAGCTCTGGAGCCGGGCGGCTATTTATGTCCACGGTACAACTGAGTGAAAGAAATCTCACTGACAGAAAGAGAACTCAGAGGCTGCTGCCTGACTCCTTGTCTTGCAAGCACGGAGCAAGCTGAGTCTGACCTAGGGAAAGCTGTGATCACTAGTGCACCAGCATCCCTGACACCACAGGCTGCACTTGCACCAGCAAAAGGGATTTCTGTGCATCTTACACTTGCTTTGTGAACAAAACAAGCTAAAGCAGTGAAAGTCCCTTCCTTCACTCTCCACAGTATAAATATTTTGCTATGCTACCATAAAAAAAAAATCTTTTAATACTTAAACTCCATCTGATGTCGCCGCTCCCCAACAAGCTGGGGCTGCTGCATGTGCCGCGGTGCCGGGGAGGACAGGGGCTGAGCAGGAGTCATTGTGTGTGCACACAGAGATGCACCAACACGTGCAGGACAAGGAGGGGGAAAATATGTTAATCCAAAACATCTGGCTAAAGCTTCAGAGTTAGCAAGTCGTCAGACTCAGCTTGCTCTGTGCTTGCAAGGCAAGGAGTCAGGCAGCAGCCTCCGAGTTCTCTTTCTGTCAGTGAGATTTCTGGGAGGGCTAAAGCAGGGCAGCAAGGCTGCAGGGCTGTCACCCCGGGCCGGGAAGGCCCGGAACGAGCACTGGAGGAGTGTTTTTCCACCCTTTATTGAAGTTCAACTGGAGCTAATGCAAACAGGAAGACCATAAACGCACGTAATGAAAGGCGCGGAGCCGGCAGCGCGGCTGGCTTTGCTCACGGATCGGAGCTGCCGGGCGCGTGGCTGCTCTGCGTCACGGGGCTCTGCTTCTCCTGGGCAGCTCACCCAGTCAATGTGGGGGACCCGTTTCCCAAGCCTGGCTTACAGCAGCATCCCCAATCCATTCAGGAACCCCAGATTCCTGCACTTGCCACGGCCACCATTTCAAGCCCTGGTCTCCCTCAAGTCTAACACCATGCACAGCAGCAGATATTTGCTATCAGAGAAGAGGGAAGCACCAACCTCTCGGGGAGCTGCTAATTTTCAGACTGCTGCTCAGTCCCGTGGTTCCCACACCACCACGGAGCTGCTGAGAGCACAGCACCCGTGGTGAAGGGCCCCATGCTCCAAAACCAAAAATATTCTGAGAACTTCCCAAACATTCAAGGCATAAAATGCAGCTAAATACCATCACACACAGCACAAATGGTAAATTAGAGGGGGTGGTGACTTGCCCCAACATTAGATGTAGCCTTACCCTAACAATTGTGTTATCAAGACATCTAACACAAACTTACTTTACCCTGTTCAATCTCCTGAGCCCGTTTTCATTCAAATGCTCAACGTACCCCAGATGAGCAAGTCCAAGGCGTGTGTTAGAGTCAGTGCTGTCAACAGCCAAGAGCTCGTTCAAACAGCAAACGTCGCTGCGGCGCCGAGGCACCGTTTCCCACGGCCCCTCCTCGACAGCACGGCCCCGTTTCCATCGAGCAACACACACACTGCAACTGAGGCTGAACTGTAAGGTCCCTATTAAAGTTGCTTTTATGCAATTAGATTGGAATGAATGTGCAACAGTGCCCATTGCAGAAAACTTCAAAGCAGTTACACTGCAGAAATCACAACCCGCTTCAGTGTGCCCACAAGAAGGAAGAACGGCCCTCCAGAGGATAAGAGTATATTAGTCTCTGTATGTAATAGATTTTATTGACCATATGGAACTGATATAAAAATTGTGTTGCAGTGGGTAGTCTTGGATTGGAGACAGGAATGTGACACACAAAATACAGTTCCTGTAAAAAGCCTGGCAGCTTTCTGGCAATTTTTGCAATCAGAAGAACCTAAAATATTTACCTGATTGAGTCACCGATGAGTCCCAGTTCAAAGCAAAATCTGATGATTCGCCCTCCTCAACTGAAAAAGAACAAAAAATAAGTTGTGATCGACAAAACAAACAACCAGAAAGCAAAAAAATACATATATTATGACAGTAAAGCATTATAACAGATTTCTGTAAAGCAAAAAAAGAATAAAGTGCCTTCTGAAAAAATGCATAAGGTAGAAATTTAGTTAAAAAACGTATGTACAAATCCTTACTAAATATGGAATTTCTGCCTGCAGCTGCTATAAGAACAGGTAAGAGTAAATTCATATGAAAATTTAATAGAGATTTAATTATCACTGCATGCTAGGCATACACACATACAAAATTCCCATTGTAAATGCAGAGGTTGTTTTTGAAATCAGTCCTTTACTGGATTAAAGAACTGTCCTATGAAGGAAAAATTGCCTGACATATCATACCAACATACTGTCCTGTTAATAGCATTAAGAATTGAAAAAAAATCCAGATATGGGACTCCAAAAGAATTATTATGATGTACAACCATGTTCAGTAACGTGGCAGTCGTAAATAACGGTACTTAGGCGGCCAATGTGGAAGCTGTCAGAGCCAGGTGCCCAGTGCTTGCAGATGACAATCACAAACACACAACACAGCATTCTGCCTGTTAGGAACTACAGAATTTTACCCGCTTCTTGACACACTCCTGGAAATAGCTACAAGATGAACTGACAATAAACTGTCTAGGGCAGAGCCCCGCGCTGCTCCCGCTGCAGTTGTGGGCGCTGCAGCCAGACCATGCGCCTGGAAAGCTGCAGCTGCAGAAATCTTGCTGTCCTTCCTCAGGATCATAAAAAGTTTCTCAGCATCATCCTCCTACTCCATCACCATGGCACCCAAAGCATGCAAATAATAGGTCTGTATTTCCTAAAGAAAAGCCAGGATTCTGTGCACTGACAGTCTCCAGTCCTTTCATGTCAATACAGCTGGATTCCGTGCTTCTCCCCCTCTTTCACTCCACAAGGAACTCTGCTATCCTTTGATCTCGCCCACGCGGGACACCAGTCTGGGGTGGCATTGCTGGGACACCCGTGGCAGGAGGATGATTCACCCGGGCTGTGCCTGGCTGGGCTGCCCTTGGCTCTCCCGGCGAGGCGCCGGTCCCGCCGCACATCCCTGCGCCCAGGGCAGCTCCAGCGCCGCCGGCCTCACGCCACCTCCAGCCACCTCCCGATAGAAACATTCCAGGCCTAGTTATCCTTAGCATGACGGCACTCTTATCCAACTATATCTCGTTTTAACACTAAAATTTAAAATTTTAACATTCAAATACCTACATTTTGAAATTTTGTTTTTCTCCAAAATCCTTTAACTTAGTTAAAACTTTGTGGACCTTGCTCAAATGGAGAAGTGAAACACTTTCATTTCATCTTTGATCAACTTTTAGTTGGTTTGCTTGGATTTTTCTTAGGTTACTCTTTTTGGACTGGGCTTTTCCTTACGCTTTCTCTTAGAGAGAAGAGTCCAAAACCACCACTCTGCTGAAAATTCATCACAGCCTTAAACTCAGCTGTAGCCAAAAGGAAAGACACGAACCACAACCGACCACCAGCGGCTCTCATCTCAGATGTTCTCCAAGGATGCGCCTAATTGCTAGGTCGCTGGTGCTGCAGGCTCCACAATTTTGGTTCTTGTTGCTCAGGGAAACTCCGGCGAGGATTTGGGACCCACTTCTGCGTGTCCCCGGGGCTACGGACGCCTGAGCTCCACTTACAGCTCAACGCTGATTTAACACCAAATCACTCCCAGGGAAGAAGCTACCCTATCCAAGCAAGGTGCTTCCCAACCCAGCGCTGATTTCCAGAGGCAAACAAGCCTGCAGGGGAGCAGTAGCCTCACAGTAATTCAGATACACGTGCACACTCCGTCATCCTATTACTTCAGCTTGGAGGACCACTAGGACCAGCTTAGCACCTGCCCTAATATGAAACTCCATAGTGTGCTAACTAAAGTGTCAGGAACTGTGACAGGTTGGATTATAAAGCAGCTGCTCAAGTGCCCAGGCAATGGGGATGACTCCTTCGAAACAGGGCTGTGTAGAGAGCTGTGCTCGGGATCAGGACCATGCAAGTACCACCAGGACCTCTGGAAACTCTAAAGGAGGAATCTGACTACAGCAAATGCTGGTGCCAGTTTGTACGTTGGAGGATCTTGTCAGATTTTGTTTGCACCAGAATGTTCTTTGCTAAACCACCGCCAACCTCACCAGTTCCTGGGTGTTATTAGCCTGTAACAAAGGTACCAAGATTCACAGTCTTCTCTCCGGAGAAGCATCCCGGCACCCCGAGTCCCTCCCAGGACAGAGGTGCCTCCTCCCTGTCCCGGCTCTGGGCATCCCAGTGCGCGACCTCCGGGAGCTCCCATTCCAGTGCCCACGTCATGCACCTCCCGCACACGCTGCTCACCCCAACATGCGGCGCTCCCCATCGCCGCGAGGCCAGCGGGAGCCGAGGGCGCTCCAAGCTGTGCAGAGCCCACCCTGCGCATCGGGCAGCTTCCAGCCAACGGGCATGGCGGGAGCACAAAGGATGTTAACAACCTTCACAGCTTAAATAGCCCAGTATTTACCATGCACAACTGCAGCCTGTTATTCGGAGAGGGCTGGTAGGCAGCTCCGTCCCAGGGGGCTGATGCTGAAGCCAACAGCAGCGGGAGCACAGGGAGCGACACCTCCTCCTCCACCAGCTCCTGCAGAGGAGGGGACGCCGGGCCCAGCGCTGGGCCAGGGCCTGCAGCCACAGCTAGGGCTGCAGCGCGGCCAGGAAAGGCAAGTCTGGAGATGGCTACTTGGGTGCAGAAGCCGGCGGAACAGGCTACCTCCAGGGCAGTCTTAAAGCTTTCCCCGTCTCCTGTTTAGATGTTCCTGTTAGATTCTCCACCTGATAATATCTGCTAGATAAAAATCTGCCAAACACAAAAACCTATAAAGCATCTGCAAGAAGGAAAGTAGCTGCAGAAAAAAATAAAAAGTTGATCTCATTCCTATGTTTAGTTCATAAAGAAGAGGGGCTGTGAGCGGAGGGCAGTGAGTTGAGGCTGCTGCCCGGGCACATGGAGGAGGCTGCAGGAGGCCTCCCCAGGACCTGCCTCCCCACAGGTGCAGGAACTGCCCACATCTCCCTGCCCTGGCACCGCAGTCTCCTTCCAGGGGCAGATTTCCTGTTTCAGTAGGAAATCAGGGCAGTTACGTGGCCTGTTCACGGGCTGTGGTCTTGATCCCTGCCGCTGCCTCCGCACTGTCGGAGCGGCACCCAAAGGAAGGGGCCAGGACCCTGCTCCCCAGCTCTAGGAAAGGCCCTTGCGGCGACGCTGCCGCCCGCCTGGCCGTGTTTACCAGCACCTGTGTGTGCCGCGGCGCTCCGCGCTGCTCCGCACCGGCACAAGGCACCGCTCCCCGGGGAGCCCGGGAGGAGCGCGGGGACACGAGGCCGCCCCACAGGGCCCTGTCCGCGCAGCTCCCCACGCACCACGGTTCCCTGTCCCCTCTGCGAGCATGGGCGGCGCTTGGTGGCCCCGCACCAGGATTCCCTTTGGTCCCAACCCTAAACAGAACCATTATATCAGTCTCTTCATGGGCCAGCAGGCCAGGGAGCGAGACAAGAGGGCTACTGACATGGCTTATTTAGCTGAAAGTCAAATCGCACAAGTTCTCTGTCTGCTTTTCTCCAAATCAGTCCCTGGGCTTGGCAGCGAGTGAGGTTTTTGCTGGCAAATGCAGCCTTTTTGTGCGGAGGAGGAGGAGTGGGGAAACCCAGACTGCTGGGCTCCCCGGTCAGGGGACAATAAGAAAGAAGAAACGAAGAAGGATGAGACAAACGGGGCTGAATTACAAAGGAAAACATCAACAAGAAAGAGCTAGGAACAGAAAAAGATGTGAAGATGATAAAGGAGAGCAAGAGGAACAGCAAAATAAGGTAGCACAAGCAGGTTTATGCAAAGAAGATCTAATTATGGGTGGCTAAATCCTCCAGGACATTAATATTCCAGCGTAATGTGTCTAGTTTCCTCCTTTCCAGACATGGCAGGGAGGAAATGAGAATCACTTAGATACACTGTTTAATGAGCAAATGATGGACGATCACCAAACACAGGCTGCCTGATAAGTATCCATTAGCTTAAACTCGCGCTGTAAATCTGCGCTCCCAGGCCTGGCTGCCGCCCGCCACGGGGAAACTTAATGCAACTGCAGCACGAGGAAGGGCTCCTTCCGAGCAGGAGCCTCATCCCACGGGATGAGGAGGGCCGCAGGACACGCATGGGGACGGTCGGCAGCCCGGCCTGCAGCCCCTGCTGCCCCTTCTCCACGTGCTCCTATTTAGCTTTTGTTTTTCTAGCACAGACACTTCACCAGAGACACATATTTCCCACCAAAATCTATTATGTAAATAAATACAACTACAGAGGATAATAAAATGCAGCCAATGTTCCAGCTTGCTCTCGGGGTCAGTGTTTTACACGCAGAGCAGCGTAAGGTTGCAGTTGTTTGTCCACTCCACACAGCAGCAAACTCGGAAACACCATAAAAGCGAAGGTGTCTGGTAAACATCCCCCCAGCACTGGGATGTTTTATGTCTTTTGCTGAGCAGCGCGGGGCCGTGGCCTCCACATCGCACACGAAGGCAGGAAAGGGTCCCAGCGCTCCCCTCGTCCACCCCGCAGGCCCTGCTGCAGCACCGGTCACTGCGGAGGCATCACATCCTGCCGGAGAAGCCAGGGAGACCCTGCCCGGCCGGGTGGAGCACAACGGCTGGATCCAGTGTTCCTCGCATTGCCGCTAAAAACACGGATTTTACTGCAGCATCCGAGAGTTCAAATGTATTTGTTCCATCCAGAAAGCCGCTGCAGGGCAAAACCAGCCACGGCAAAACCAGCCACACATCCAAGTGGCAGTGATTCACTATACAAGGTAGAGGAAGGAAGAATTAACAGCAGTTCAGAGGAATTAACACAACTGCAATTGAAATTGGAATTTCAATTCTGTAGGTCAAATATGCTACTTTTCACTCCACTAAAAACCCTAAAAGCTACCCAGAGACAAAAGGACCATGAAAGGAAACATGAAAAGCATGGCAGACCAGAGGCTGTCAGGTACAAAGCCCAAGCTACTACTCAAATATTTGCAATTTCTTCCAACTTCCTCTGACCCGAAGGTTTTGAGGTTGTCCTAGTGAAGGCTCTCCTGCCTTCCAAGGCATTTTTGATTCAAACACTCTGTGAGTTAAGGCAAAGCAATCCCAGCACCATCTCCTATGGCCGCGTTTCGGCAGGATTTGGGCTCACAGGGAGGACAGGAGTCCCGAGAAGAGCGATTGTCTCTGCGGCGCCAGCACCAGCGTTGGCCAACACGGCACCAGAGCCCAGCCAGGGGGATGGAGCAACCCACGGGCTGCCAGGGAGCCCGGGCAGGTTCCTCAATGCACAGAAGTTATCACAATGAAATTGTCTCTGAACAAAGGTAAAACATCATGAAGTTCAAACAGCCTGAGCTTGTGCCAGGGGATGCAGAGTTTCACTAAGTTTTGCTGTGTGTTTTGCTCCTCCAGCAAGAAAGAGGCAGGAAAGAGCACGATTGTACATTTGGGCTATAAACTTTCTCTGCAAACAAGACACCTAATAAAGCAATTCACTTGTGCCGGCCCTGTCTCAAGGCCATCAATAAAGACACTGAAGGGAAACATCCAGCACGGACTGATAACGTGAAGAAGAAAGGAGAACATTTCAGAAATTAATTTACTTCAGCTTTTAACCCAAAAAAACAGCCACATCTGGAAACAACAGAAGTGGTCAACTAGGATCTGCAAATGGGCCACCAAGGAAGGGCAAACGGGGCCGTGATTCCTGCCACGGCCTCTTCCTTGTGCCACCGCATGGCGGGTGCTCTGCCCCGGCCCTCCCCACCGCTGTCACGGCTATCGCCCCTCGCGGCATCGCTTGCAGCCTGGTTGGGAGGCTCTGACTGAGCACAACGCTGCAATAACAGCACAAAGGAAAACATTCCCTGTGATGGTCAGGCCAAGAGCCCGGTCCCTGCGGACCCTCCTGCCACGAGCGCCTCTTCCTCGCTGCCAGAAAGGCCCTACAGGTCAGTGCTGTGGATACTGCTCTGAACCCCCCATACATCTCCCCTCCTCGCTGCAATTCTCATGTCATGGATCATCTCCAGACCTCACAGAAGTGGAGCAGCCACCTCCTGGCCAGCGCGGCTCAGGCTGCCTCATTGCAAGCTTCATCCCGAGCCTCCCCACTGCCAGTTCCTATAGCAGCGAGACACCGAGCACATCCCGTCCTCCTGCCCATCCATCACCTCGTCCTCTCCTAACACTTGCAGACCCTCATTCCAGGTGAGGGCCTGGCGGTGGTGGGAATTCACCTCCAGGAACATGGTCAGATGAACAGAACACAAAGCAGTGGTGCTGGCATTGGGGCGATGAAGCCAGTGCCGACCCTCCCCTTGGGGTCCGAGGGTCTCGTTGGTGACTCGGGCAGTGGGTTTCACTCCCCGGCACCGCGGGCCTCAGCCCCAGCAGACGCTCCGCTCTACAAACGGCCCATTCATCACCAGGGCCATTAATCACGGCCGGGAAGAAAACCTTCAACTGGATTTCTACACCTCTGCCTAAAAAAATACACCGAGTTTCACTGCTAATCCCTCAGACTTGGGGATTTTGTTTAACTGGTCGGCTACACTTCCAGAGTAGGTAGCGCAGGAAAAGGGAAAAGAGAGAAGGTTTTTCCTGACCGGCCATTTTAATTAGAGCTATGAGGGCTTGGAAAAACCCATCTGGCGAGTGGAGTTATTTCCCCCTGGCCCCTCCTCTTTGATGCTGGCCGCAGGCAGCAGGGGAGATCTCCAGCAGCGAGGAGCAGGGCTGCCGAGGGCTCCCTCCTGCTCCGGCCCCATCCCTGAGGGCCTCACCGGGAAGCTCCGGCTTCCCGAGCAGGCAGCGGGCGCGAGGGGCCGGCCGGAGGAGCGGGGCCCCAGCAAAGAGCTCGCGCGGGCGCCTTTGTGCTTGCGAGCGCGCGCCTGTGTGTGGTAATATTCCCCGGGCGCGCTCATTTTAATACTGTTTTCTCCCCAGATGGAAATATACATATTCTTATTAAGGAGGAAAAAAATGTGCAAAGTATAAATTTGCATCTATGATCATTTCTAGTTCGTAAATCGTATTTTAATAATAAAACAATATACCCCTCTGCACTGCCTTTTAAACGCTGTTAGAAAGGTCTGCCTTATTTCTAGGCAAGCATGCAGGTTTCGAGGACAAAGCACACAAATGGTTTAAAACAAATACCGCAAATTAAGTGAAAGGCTGGGAAGAGCAGGTCCACAAACGAGTACACTGGGACGTCAGCACCTACTCCCCACCCGTGTCACGGGGGGTTTTCATCACACAGAAGGACCAATGTGAAGGGCCGCGGCCGCCGAGGCTCCCCCACCGCCGCCTTCGCCTGCATGGGGCAGGAGAAGTTCCCCAGTCGAGGTGTTTTCCCCCTAAAAGACAGGGTTTGTCAGCAGCGTTACAGCAAAAGAAATTACAAGGAAGGAGAGAAAGTTTTATGCATCGTATCTCTCCCTTAGCAGCACCAGGTTTAATTCGAAGAAAAACCAACCTAACCACCATAAAGTGGAAACTAATATTTTTTATGACCCCTTAACAAGCCGTCCTTAGTGCTAACTTACCATAAATAAACTGCAACGTCTTGTTATACACATAGTTTGTTTTAAACAAGACTAAAAGGGGAATACAGCTCTTGATGAAAAGTGGCGCTTACACAAAAAAAGAGGGAGAGAGCTGGCTTTTAAAATTTTATTCCAAATTCTGCTTTTCTATTCTTACTAAACTTACAACCTTTCTTCTGAAATAAAACATAGAGTTTCCAAATATTTTATAATTCTGAATGGATTTCCCCAGTGTAACAGTAATAATATTTTTGCAGTTAAAAGATCCACTGATTTAATAACTGTGATTTGTGTACTTAGAAAATTCATTAGAGCAGACGTTTCCCGACATTTCTAGATTTATTTATTTATTTAGCCTAATTTGGGTACACTACTTCAAAAGAACGCTTAGAGCTTCCCAGTTCCTTAGTCACTCACTAATAACATCTAATAATTAATAAAGACATGTAAATTCTTAACTCCCAGAACTATTCCAAACTTACTATCTGTACGCTTCATGTCATGTCTCACTTACAGATATCTGCATTACTTTGTTTCGTAAAACGCTGAAGGGACACGGACTTATCTCGCTCCTCCAGCGCGCGAACAGCGGGCGAGCGGCAGCCGCGGGAAGCCGGAGCGAAGCCCCTCTCTGGGCCCGGGATTTTGCAGGGTGATGGAGGCAGCGGCTTTTAGTGAGTCCTCACAGATGGGAACCTTTCGCTAAGGTCTGTCCTAAGCTGCCCGTCTCCAGGCAGAAACGAGCCCAGAGTCACCGCGACTACTAATTCATGTTATTGCCGAAGGTGTTCGAGGACGGGCTGTTGGTGCCCACCCCTGTGCTGAGCCATGAGCTGCGCGGTGCAGACACCCATCCTCAGCCTTCCGCTCACAGCCTGATGCTGAGAAGTGGGAAAACATTCTTTCTCCTTAAGGCCAGGTTTTGTGACACACTTGCTCTGTTGGCAAGTGCTAGGCACATATATATTCTCTTAAATAAATGAAATAATCTCAGTAACTGTCTTGCAGTTGCTGAAGTTGCCGGCAACTCAGTTTTGGGGGAGAAGCTTCATAAAAACCTTTCAAGTTTTAAACAGAATGTTTCTTTCTGTTTTCCAAAAAATTCCCAGGCGCAGCCCGGCTAACCTCCCACCTGCTGGAGCTGCTGCTTTGGGGCCGGCTGCAGGTGGAGCACAAATCACTGCTGCTCACGGGCGACATGGAGCTCGCCACCTTCCCCCAAGCTTGGCCTTGCTGGGCTCCACTGGCCACTGTGAACGGGACACGGCCCTCCAGCTAAGCCACCACGAGCAGTTGGTCTGCAAGGGGAGACAGGAACCCCGTCCGGGACAGGCTGCTCAATGCGCTCCTGCTCGGCTCCCATCGAGGAACCCCAAAAGCCGAGCACCCCTGGGGCAGGCTCACAGCGAGCCGGCCGCGCTGCGATCCCGCGGCTGCTCGGGGCACCGCGTGCCCGGGGAAAACATCCGCTCTCCTCTCCACCAATTCACCGAGACACTTGGTTTCTACTTCTTATTTCCTGGCAAGGCCCGAGGATGACTAAGCAAGCCACAAAGTTAGAGGCAAGCCACAAAGTTTAAAAACTTTACTCATCTTTAAGTGCTGAGCCAGAGATTTCAGTAGCTCTGAAAAGTCACATGGATGGTAAAGCCACACATCCGTCCACCAAAATCACCCAATGCACAGAAGACTAGAAAGCTTGAGACCTTCTTTAACAGCATACAGCACCTTAAGTCCTATTGAGAAATGTTTTGTTTGTTTTAAGCAAAGAAGCGATTAGCCAGCTTTTCCAAGATGCCATCTGCGCGTCTCCTTTCGAGTCCGCGACGCAAGCCCAGCCATTTCTGCTGGCCTTTCCAGAGCACAGAACAGCTGCAGGAGCTGATCCTTCTAATGCTCTAAATTGAAAAAAAAAAAAAAGAAAAAAAAGATGCTGCCCTTTTTTAAAATACTGGAGACATCCAACACCCCCAAGAGCACCCTGCTACTTTAAAAAAAGTGAATGCACTGCTAAGCAATACCAAAATCAGAGTAAAAAGCCTTAAAGTTACTCTTTCATACCTGCACTCATGTGCTAGATGTTGCTAAAACGCGCAAATCTCTCTCATAATTCCGCTACTGTGGAAAATAAGGTGCAAGAGGAGAAGAGTTACCACAAGATTATAGAGCCCAAGTGCCACACTCGCTCGCCTGGATCCCCTCCCGCGCTGCTCCCTCCCTTGGCGCGGCGCGTGCCAAAACGCCGCTGCCTGCAGAAACGCGCTCCTCCCCGATAACACGTCTTGTCACAGCGAGATTTGGGTCTGTGACACTGCACTGCTCTGAAATAGCTAGTGAAACGTCACGTAAACCCAGGCGAAAGCCCCACAGATGAACATTACTTGATATCTGCTACTGTTAGGGCGCCATGAAAACAGCAGCTGACGGGTTAGAGACCAGCAAAACCCCACACGCTTCTGTCAGACAGAGACACTCTCAAAATTAAAACAGGGCTTTTAATAAGCACTAGGGTGCTTATGGTTATAAGGGCACAGCACAGCGTCTTGAACAGCAGCTTTACATTACAGCACACGTCTTAAGCTGCGAGGGCATTTGTTTCAATTGCATGATTACATGCAATGATCCTGCTCTTATAAGACACGATCCAACACTGTCACTGGAGCAGAGAGGAGAAAGCGACACAGAGCTCTAACGAGAAAGCAGAAACATCGCACAACTCCCACAATAATAAAACATCAGGAGAAATGTCACTCGCCTGCTAAAAAACTGTGCTGGAATCACCTTGTGCTATGACAGCTGTTAACATTAATTCTTTAGTCACAGCATATCAACTATAGGTGCCATGTGCTCGTGTTTGGGTGTATAGCATGAAATCAGTCCCCAGCACTTCACACCACTGCCTCCCACCACTCTCTGTTTCCTAAAGTCTCAGATTCCAGTCCATCTATATAAAATCAGATTATTTTATTTTCAACACAATAGGGATTAGATATGATTTATGTCAAATCTGCGAAAAAAGGGTATGGTTTTAAAGCACATTCTTACACTTTTATGGTCTGAAATGAAAGTAAAAATAAATAAATAAATAAACTTAATAAGATTTGAGAGCTAGAAAAATGAAATCATTTACCAGTAAGTGAGAGAGCAGTTTACACATGCAATAAAAAAGTATTCTGAAAACATCCTCTGGGGCTAACAGCAAACATAAGTACTTACCTATTCATCAAATTTTTATTCTACAACTTTTTAATAGGAAAATGGTAGATTTTTATCTCACTATACTTAATTAAGCTTAATTGCAGGAAGCACAGCCAGATTGCTAAGGAGGAGAGGGTGTTGTGGAGTCTCCTTCTCTGGAGGTCTTCAAAACCCGCCTGGATGCCGCCCTGTGCCACCTGCTCTAGGTGTGCCC
>JAUBOD010000212.1:704784-724106 GCA_032353885.1 Nothura maculosa | reverse complement strand
TGTGCCACCTGCTCTAGGTGTGCCCGCCGGAGCGGGAAGGTTGGACTAGATGATCTCTAGAGGTCCCTTCCAACCTTATAGATTCTGTGATTCTGTGAGAGGGTGATGGACAGCACTGGGTTGGTTCTGCTGAAGATGTTTCCTGGCCACCTCTATCATGCAGATGTGCACAGACACCTTCATTGCATTCATTCCTGTGCTCAAGTGAGCAACAATTTCCTTCAACCTAGCAAGGAGGCTGCAGGAGAAGTCTGCAAGGTGGCTGGACCAGGAAAACTCTTTTCCAAGGCAAGAGAAGGAATGTAAACATGATCATCTCCCTGTCATGCTCACTCCAAGTCATCTTTAATGTCTTTCTCCTTCTAGAGTAAGAGGTTGGCTTCTCATTAAAGTCATTTTTCATCGAATCAAATCAAACACCTGTCTATTTAACAGCAATGGAAAATTGTGGTTGCAAAACACATACCCTGACCAGACAAATAGTAAGGCTTATCCATGCCTCAGTATCTGTAGCATGAGAGAAAAGCAGAAACTAAATGAATTTAACTTACTGGGAAGAGGTCTTTGTGAGCGCAGTTCAAGCCCACGTGCCCAAGGAGAAAGGCACATGCTGCTACCATCTATTCACCTACCTGCTCCTATAGGATTTTGTCACCTCCAGAGCTATGCTAACATTACATCTGTCAATGTGTCTTACACAATGTAGGAAAAGGAGAGAGATGATCAAGGGCTAGAGGGAATAAAGGTTCAGAGAAGGACCAAACTGCTCTGTATGTCAAAGCTGACACAATGTGATCATTTTCATACTCTTAAGATATTGAAACTGATGGCTAAATTTATCCAAAACATTAATGTTTCTCATGCTAAACCTTTAAGACATATTTTTTCTAGTAGACACAGGCTTGGAGTTCCCTCCAAGCAGACACTCCCAGACCTAATGTACTCAGCAAACATGCCATGGGTCCAGCCAGGGAGGAGGCCAAAACATGGGCTACAAGATCATTTCCATCTCCATTTGCAACCTAGACTTACAAGACCCCATCACGAAGCAGCCTGGGCAGGCGGCGCTGACAACAGGTCTGTGTTTGGAGTCCATCTTCCTGTACAGCTGTGGTTTGGCCATTGAAGGATTGAGAAACAAAAACTCTGCTCTTCAAAGTTTGCAACTGCTTCCCTTCCTTATCCTTGCTGAGGCTGAACATTCAGCTAAGCATTTAAAGCTTTTAATTCAATACACAAACCAAGCATTGCAGCAGTTTCTCCCCTTGCTTGCTCTCCCTCTCGCACGCTTGTCAAGAACTGCATTTGCCCCCTTGGACAAACCCGGCGCAGTTGCCCCCGAGCAAGCGGCCCGTGCCGCATCCGTGCACAGTGAGCAACGCGGAGCAGGGTGGGACTGCCAGGCTGCCCGGAGGAAGGAAAAGGTGCCCGAGTCATCGGACAAACCGGGTGCTCCGAGTAATCCGCAGTGCTAAGGTGCTCCTGGCTGGGCAACACGATGCTCAGCACCCCAAATTCTCCTGCCTTCCCTCACACTTTCGCCCTGCTGCTGTGCAGCAAACTGAAGCGCGCGGCAGGCTCAGCTAGTGCACAGCACCGCTTAGTTCCTACCAGGGCGCTCGCATCCACGCACTGACGTGGGTATCAGACCCCAAAGGGCAGTGCTTGCCTGCTCCTTTTTATTGCTCTTTTTATCTCAATAAACAGTATTATTAAACATACTTCTAAAAGACCGTTTGGTGTTCTCTAGGTGTTTTAAGGCAGACAGCAGTTTTAACGCAGAGTATAAAACAGAAAAACTAACTATACCGCCAACATTTGAGCCACAACACACTTGCATACCTTAACACTTATGTTCAGGAGAGAAGCTGATAAATTAGCTTAGGAGAGGAGTCAGTATTTCTTATCTATCTTCATTAAGTCTCATTTCTAAATGCTAAAGACAGGAGTAAATCACCCTGTGCTGGGAGGGGCGGGGTAGAGGAGATCTACCGGGTGCTCCTCCTGCCCCAGGCTGGAGGGGCCAGGAATCACTGGCCACGGGCACAAAACCAGCAGTCCGGGGCAAAACACCCTGTGGGAAGCCTTTTCCAGGGCAATTTCAGGGATTAAATTGCTATCTTGCATATTAAGGCAAACTTGCTTACACCGTATCAATAAGTCAATATCCTCTGTGTTTTCTTTCAGGTAATTCATTTCATTAATCTTTAGTTTTCCTGCACACAGATTTTTCGATCTGAACTTTAGAATCAGAAACTAACCCAATATTGCCAGATTTTCACAAAGGCAAATATGTTTTAACACAGATTGGATTTTATCCCCTTGGCTGAAATTCTGATGGTTTAGTGCAAGCGCGCTGCTGTGGCATACAGGATGTCACTCAGGATGTGACAGCTTCCTTTGGTTTTAAACTATCCTGACAGCTTCCTTTGGTTTTAAACTATCTAAAAACCTTTCTCAAATTAGAAACATAGTATTGCTTTTGATCAGTGCTTGTAGAAGCTGGGAACACAGGAGGCCCCATTCAGCTACCTGTGAGTTTTGCTTTAGCTTTGACAAAAAGAAATTAACCAAAAGGGGCATTTAGGAAGGCTGGGTTGGTTCCCTAAACCAGAGGTAACACATGAGTATTGGTGCCACCTCTGCCTGTTCCTGGGGGTCATGGCGGCTGCCCCAGCCCTGCGCAAACGGCAGCAAAAAGACCCAGGTCCCTGTCAGGAATCGGCCCCAGCTTCATTTTTATTTACAGTTCTGCAGCGCGCCACAAACTGGCACAAATAGAATCCAGCAAGACAAGAGTTCAGACCCCAAATTATATTTTTCAAAATCACCTGAACAATCTGGATCACATGGTATCTTTCAGGGATAATTCCAATGCAATTTTCAATTGGACCCTAAATGAGCTGCATTTTCCCAACCTGTGTGATCTTGATAACTTAACTTGAGAGAGACACATCCCACATTGCCTCAAAACTCACTTATCCTTGACTTTCTCTTGTTTGTCTTGGTAGAACTTTGCTCGAACAACCCATTTGTTGGACTAACATAACATTTTGCTTGGCTTGCAAGCTATATCTGGGTAAATGCACATTTCCCCATTTCATTTTTCGATCGCTTTCTTCTGCAGGCATTTAATTGGACTTACAAAGATGTTTGCAGAAGTTTAAATAAGGCGTAGTTAGAGCTTTCAAAAATACATGTAATTACCCACACCTACAATCTCTAAAGAAAAAATAAGGCTACATAAGCAATGGTCCTGAAGAGACCAGCAGGATATTTGCAAAGTTCCAGCTCCACATCCAGGCTACGTATTCCGAGCTTACTGCAGATAAAGACACATTCACAGAAGGCAGCTACATAATATTTTCATATCAGGATCATCACACAATGAACTGAACGCACCGCAACGCCATAATGAAATGAGGGAAGCTGTGAAGAATGTGGGCAATCCCAAATCCTCCTAGGGAGGTCACCTCGCAGCCTACAAATATGAACTTTAATCAGCCCTTCAAGATACCTTAATGCAGCCACTTGTCCCATCCCTCCTACACATTACAGGGAGGAGCTCATGACTCGGTAGCAAACTATCAAGCACTGAAATTTCTGCAGAATTTCTGCTGGGGAACAAACCAAAGTCCCAAAATTGCTTTCATGGAAAGCAGCTGCAAGCCCCAAAAGTGAGACACTGATTTACCTAATGAAAGTTGCAGGAAATCAGGGCAGCCAGAGGAAACTCATCTCCCTTTCCTGATTAATAGAAATTCATGTAAAATAAATATCCATCTCAAGACGCAGATCCGGGGGAGGTTGGCAGAAGCAACGTGCAGCACTTGGGCTGGGCACAAAGCACCACAAAGGGGCAAAGAAGGGAAAGGGTTGGCGAGCCCGAACCGAATCCCGCTGCAGGGGATCAGGGACCTCTGGGTGAGGCGCAGGATGGGCTGAGCCCTGAGGCAGCCACGAGGAGCGCGGAGAAGCAGCGCAGGGACACTGGGAATCGGGGGGACGTGGGCGTCTCCGGAGGACCTTACACCGCATTCCCCATTGCCAAGGCAGATTACGCTCACCAGTGATCCCGATGAGGGGAAGGGGGGTCACCAAGAGGACCACGCAGCGCCTGCCTGCTTCACAAGAGCCCCCAGCAGCTCACAGGGACGTGACGGGTTTGCAGAGCCTGGGCCTGTGGCCCCTCCGCAGCGTGGAGCAGTGGCAGCCCACGCGGCACCTGCACTATTTACACGGCCACCGCTCAGGTGCACCCTGCACCTGGGGTGTTTCGTGCGAGGGATGAGCCCATGACAGCCCTCTGAGGCCGAGAAGGGCTGTACCAGCCCTGTTCTTCTCTCTCCAACAAGCTCTATCGTCAGGGCCCTGCACGACACACGGCGCACGAGGAAGCAGCCGCAGCGGCTGCAGCCTCTCGCCCATAGAGGTGCCCGGCCAGGCAGCACCGCCATCGCTCGAGGCTCCTCACATGGGATTATCCAGCACCCCTGGCAGATGGTTGCCCACCCTCTTGCAAATAAATAAGTAAATGTAAACAGGGCAAGAAAAGGGAAAAAAAAATTGGGATGGTTTCAGAGAGGCTCGGGGCAGGAGCCTCCCTGTCGGAGCAGAACCAGCTGATGCAATTACAAGTGCAGCCGCCAGCAGACCATCTGCCCGGCCCCCGGGCCGCTGTTGTTGCGGTCTCAGCGGGGCCGGCTCCCCGAGGAGCGGGGCCGCGCGGGGCGGGAGGCCATCTGCCCGGCCCAGCCTGCTCGTTAGGGCCGCCCCGCGGGGCCGCCGGCAGCGCGGCCAGGGGCAGCTGCGCCCGGCACCGCGCTCTGCACCGCCACGCGGCCCCGCGGGGACACCTGGGCTCCTCCATCACACGGCCCCTTGGGGACACCTGGGCTCCTCCATCACACAGCACCTCACGGATACGTGAGCTCCTCCGTCACGCGGCCCCCTGGGGACACCCGGGCTCCTCCATCACACGGCACCTCGCTCTGGCAGCACGGACACTTTGGCTCCACCAGCACTACGACAACCATTTCCATGCTTCCTGCAGGGGTTTTTGTGTCTCATAATGGAAATCCAAGCGGCCAAGGGCATCCCTGGGAAAGGAGTGGATGCACTTCCCCCTCGCACACAAACCCCTTTCAGGAGGCCAGGAGGTGCCATGGCCCCGGGTCGAGACGCGTGGCAGGTCCTGGTGAGCTGCGGGGAGCCCCTCGCAGGCAGCCCTTGTGCTGGGCACCATCCAGGGTCAGGGCCCGTAACAAGGCTGGTCGTGTGAACAGGGCTTCCATTGCTAGCAGTAAACTGGGCAGTTTCGGACCAAAACAAGAGAAAACATAGAACTTCTTTGTCCATTTCAACCATGCCAAGTACTTGCACCTACTGCTACATGAGACCCTCCAATTAAGAGCATTTCAGAAGAAGAAACCTCCACCCCCATCATTCTTCTTTTAAACATTCCAGAAACCTGAAATGCCTGAGCTGATTGATTTTCTTGCGATTGATTTTAAGCTTCTAGTTATAAAAGTTTACGTTTTTTCTCTCTCAAATTAATTCATATTTAAAAGAGAAAAGGGAATGAAGCAGAAATGGACACAATCTTATCCTGACACATCCCAATGCCTCCCACAAGCCAAGCCATCCTCTCAAACACAGTAGAGCACAGTAAAGCCCAGATTCCTTGGCTATATTTCACAGGATAAACTTCACAGGATATTAGTTCAAAAGGCAAGTTGTGCTCCCTTCTCCTCCTGCCCCATCCCCAGTCTCCATCCTCATGCTGCAGCCCTCCCCACCTTGCTGTGTGGGAGGTAGACGGACTGGATTCCCACCTTGCTCACCAGGGGGTCCAGGGAGAGAAAAAGGAGGGGAAAGAGATGAGACCCTTGAAGACATTATTGGTGCCCAAACACCTCCACGCTGCAGCACTACAGCTCCAGAAACACAGCACAACTGTCCCATGGCCCAGCACTGCTTGGACCAGGGCAAATAAGCAGGAGGCTCCCTGACAAAAAGGCCTTCAAATTTCAGCCAGGTTCTCAAATTACAGGGCTACCTGGCATGAGGCTTTCTAGTAGAAAGCATCTGGATTTTAAAGGGCTTCATGAAACATCTGCAAATAACTAAGATGTTTGTTGAAGGGATTATGAAACACGTTGTCCATACGAGTCCGCTTTCGTTCATCCAACGTAGCGCCTCCTGGTTTGCAACGACAGCACCTGAGACACAGCAACAAGGCTGATGAATTCCTTATAAAGTAATAACATAATAAATGGCTTCAAGTTGTCAGACAACATCTACGCTTCAGCTTCGACTTGGTGCCTAGAAGCACACACGTCTTAGAGGACGATCAGTCCAACTACTAAGTGGAATCAACTCAAAGGGAGCTGCAGATCTTGCAAGGACTCCCTGCCAGGGCAGATCTAGTCCAGCCTGGCACCTCGTGTCCCCGCTCCAGCACTATCCACATACCAAGGAAATCTTCCAGGCACACACGTTCTCAGCGCAGTGAGGAGGCTGCCCCTGTTCATCCCGCAGTGGTTGCTCTCCAACCATGGGGCACCCAGCGCTTGCTCTAGAAGCTGCAGTTGGGCACAGGTTGGGTGCCCCCGTCCTGGGCACCTTCGTGCTGCAGGATCACAGCCGAGGAAGGCACAGGCACCAGCCCTGCCCTTGCCGTAGGTTATTCGGTGACTCATAACTTGTGCTTTTTGGTCAAAGTCATTCCAGGCTATTAAAGGCTTTTTCCTTGTCTGTTTGCCACAAAACTCCTAGAGCAGATGTGGTATCGTTGCTCTCTGTCAAGCTTGGAAATCAGCTAAGATCCAACACTAAAGGGCACACATAGATTAGGATGAGTCTGTAAAACCTTGTTTCTATTGGAAACCAAGCAAAAATTCTGCCTATGACTTCACTAGTTAGTGGCTGCATGTGGCAACATAACCAGTGACCAAGCCCAGTGATATGTCCAAGCCAGGCTGGGCTCCGCAATTCGCAGCATCTTTTGACTCTCCTGACCCACGCATTGGCCCAAGACAATTTTTCCCTGTTCTTTGAATCACTCTCCAAAACGTAGTTTATAGAAACAGCATCCAGAGGGTCTCTGGAAAGGGAGTCTAGCTCCAAGCTATGGAGAGTCCAATGAGAGGCAGCCCAGAAACCACATCAGAGTAACAGCTACAAGAGGGATGAAACTCTTCCTGCCACGCGAGGCAGTCTCACCTCCCCTGGTTTACTGGTCATGGTCACGCAAGGCTAAGGCTACCAGCACAAAGCAAAGCCTGAGGCTTATGGGCTACAAATACAGTCTCACACCCACAGGGCAATGAGCATTGTCCCTAAACTGGAGGATGGCATTTGCAGACTGCCAGTGCCTGGCACTGCCCACTACAAGTCCTTCTCACTGCAAGGACTCAAGGGATAACGAGGGTTAGAAGAACTGAAACCAGCCTCTCTCCCCTGCAGTGACGAGGGCTGTGGCTAGAGAAGCATAAAGGAGCACAGTAATTGTAGAATTTCGCTTTTTGAGGAGAAAAACCATGCTGACACATCAGAGACACTTGCAGTGCCTTCTGCCTGTGGGAAGGAGGTTCTTCCCAGGCTTTGCAGGGCCACCCAGCACGTCCCACCCGGGGCCCACGGTCAGGAGCCCATGAGCAGGATGAGGGGAGGTATCGCCCATGCTGACTCACCTCCTCGGACCCCAGCTGCACCAGGTGCCTTCCAGCAGCCACCTAAAGACCACAGAGCCCCAGAGACTAGGGCACTCATTCACCTTATTCTAGAGACTGGAACAGAAAACAATTTTATGGTTTCTGTATGCCTTCAAATAATACTCTCATCAATGCAGTTATAAGCCATAAATAAGAATTCTGTAATTCCTAAAGCACAATAGTTTTTGTTTTTTTTTTTCCAGAAGGGTGGAAGTGAGGAGGAAAGAATGCAAAAAAAATCAAAACAAACGGGTATATTTCTTGTGGGATCTCAAATACAGATGAAATGCAAAGCAAGTCTCATTCTCCCCAGAGGGTCTTTTTTCAAGAGGGAGAATAATAATAATGTAGTAATAATAGGCACTTATATAGTGCTTTACATTTTCAAAGAACTGTGCAAACATCAACTAATGGGACACGGAAGAATAAGTAGTGTCTAAAATGAGTTTATGTACTGCATTATATTTTTCTTCAAAGTGCCTGGGACTGTTTTTAAAATCAAATCCCCCCACATATTGATACTCGTGCAAATGGATTTTTTTAAAAAGAGCAACAAAAACATTTTTATATTAGTTATATTCCGCAATGTGCATATTTCCAAATTCCAGCTCTAAGCAAATTATTTATATCGTTCCATGAACACAAAATGCATTCTGTTTCTTAAGAATATTATGTGTGGTAATTAAGTCCTCAAGGTGGTGCATAAAGACAATTACAAATACATGCCAGTGTTTTCTAAAAAAAATAAAATTTAAAAAAGTTGGACATGAGACAAAAGATACAGCAAGGGAACATTTTAGGAGACGCTGAGGAAGCCGGGTCAGTTCTCTGTGCATCCACCTCGCTGACACGCGGCGCCTTCGTGACACAAGGACAAGTGTCCTGCGCTCCTGCTGCAAAACGAGCGCCGCTTTCTAGTATTTCCTTCTGCTTCTGTTCTAGAAACCTAATTTTCTAGAGCAGGGAGCACAAAGCAACCAACAAAAACAGAAGTCATGACCTGGACTAAAATAGCAGTGTTTCACTTGATGTTCACCTCTCCGGGATCTCAGAGCAGTAACACACTCACGTTCACCTCCACGGGACAAGCGTTCCACCCTCCCTGCATTCAACTGCAACGGAAAAAGGAAACCAGAGAGAGAAATTTTAGGAGACATGTGCCTACACTGCCAGGACCTGGATAGCAGGGGAGAAAACGACCTCTTCTTTGCTAGCAGCTGGCAGCATCTTAGCATTTTGCAGATTTTCCATTCTTTATCGGTAATGGTTTGTTCTGTAGTAACACCTAGAGCTCCTGCCATGAGCTGGAGCCCGTTGCGCTCAGGCCACACAAGCACTTAAAGGCTGCACAAGACTGAAGTGATTAAGGAATACTACTTTCTGATATTCTCAAGCTAAAAGTGAAGTGCAAGTCAAAAAATACATGCTGGATATATGTACCTTTAGGCATGCGCTTAACTGTAAGTATATGAGTAATCCCAACGGTTTCAGTTTTGGGGATTTTAATAGTTGTATGGTTTTCATAACTACAGGAAAAACCCTTTCCAACAAACTGCCAGTGCGACTCCCTGTTGTACTACACCACAATTACTAGAACATATTTGGTATTTCTCAAGAGGTTCAGATAATGAAGAATCCTCCAAATTTTCTATTAGCCCAAACTTAGGAATTCTGCATCAGGGAGTTAACAGCAGAGCAGACAATATATGCAAGAGAGAGCAAGACAGAGAGAGACAGAGGGAAATATTCGTAAAATTGAAAGTGATTTTTTAAAATAAGGCTGTTATAGAGCCCAGACTGCAGCCCAAGCGATGCTACTGCAGAAGCACGGTAAGTTATTTAAATAACTTCTTCCCCTTTATTCCTTTCTACAAGGGACAACATTTCAATGCTTCTGTATTTTTTCCCACCACATTATTTTGCCAAATCCAAACATGATTAACAGCAAATAGGAAAACCAAATCCATATTTTACTCTTGGATATGTTATCTGTTCAACACTGAATCACAAGCTTCTAGGGAAGGAAGAAAAAACAACACACAGTGATGTCAGTAATGACAATTCCAAGGGAGTTTTGAAAAAGCGAGGCAAGGTACCCTATCGAGTTTGCTTTGGGGTTTTTGATTTGCGTTTTTTTTTTTTTTCTTTGTTCTTACTGGAAAACAGCCAATTTTTTATTTTCTGTGACTAAAAATAAGCAGACAGGGCACGTAAACGACAGTCCTCGTGCAGCAAGGGAAGCCCCCTGAATCTGCCCCGCCGGACCCTCGGAGCGAGGAGCCAACGGCCCTGGCAGCAGGGGCTCCGCGGCCCATTGCCCCACACCATGCCGAGGAGCCCGGGCACTTGTTCCTGCAGGGACCAGGCTGCTCCTCGGGCACCGGGCACAGGTCTCAGAGCCACGCAAAGCTGCCCTACTGGTTACACACAACCATGTACAGCCTAAAGGGAGCGCCTTGACTGTACCCAGCTACACACCAGCTACACACATACAGCTACACACCACCACAGAGCTGCCCTTCTGCCTGCCGGGATTAAAAACCAGTTCTCAGTTCACACCTCAGGGCAAACTTTCACGTCGATGCTTGGAGAAGACACTGGTTTTTATCACCCAGGACATCCCCTGTCCCCGGTCGCTTGGGCACATTGTGGAGGAGGCAGTGGTGAATCAATCTAGGAGAGATAACAACCTCCAACAAAGTATGTGCAACTTATACCAAATTTGTTAAAGATGACTTTAAACAGGTATTTCCAATAGTGGGTGAACAGGTGCCTTACAAAGCCAGAGCAGCTTCTCCTGTTGCCTTTTGTTATCCTGGGTTTTTCACTGCCCTTTTCAGTCAGACCTCAGGAACTGTTTTTGAGTGCCTGGTCTGATGCTTCAGTCATGCCACGAGCAGCTAGAAAATCTTTCTGGGACAGCTGTGGGGGGGGGCCCAAAAACCTCATTTGCAATTTGGCATCTCAAGAAGGACAGAGTGGTTCAACAGCAGGTGACAAATTAAAACCTCATTTTTCTGTGCATTGTCTTTGGAGCCATATTCTGAATATAGACCCATCAGCAAGGAGCAAAAATCATAGCTGAGATTAGAAAAATACCAAGTTGGTCTTTGGGTTGGTCCGTAGTGCGTGTGCAGCTCCCTGCCCAAGGGCTCTGCACGTCCCCGAGCAGCCCCACAGTGGAACGGGGCTGGTTCAGTCGGTTTCCAGGCTGGTTGTTCATTTCCGAGGCTGCCTCTGGGTCTGCCCCAGGTGTCCGGGGAAGCAGCTCGGGTAGCGGCCGGGAGCAGCCTGTGCCAGGAGCCCGGCGGGGGAGCCCTGAGCCCCCACGCTGCTCCACACGCTCACCAAGTGCTCCTCCAGCCCCAGGCCTGGCTGCAGCAAGAGGGCAAAGGGAAAAAAAAAAAAAAAAGGAAAAATAACAGAGGAAAAAAAAAGGAGCTCCTATTAGTGCTTATTTAAGAAAAAAAAAAAAGTAGAACCAGTCTGATGAGTAGATTCAAGTAGAAAAGATAAATTAGGACCCTTGCAATTCCTAACAATGGACCTCATGCACAAGCGCTGGTTGAGATTCAGGGCAAGAGCTAAGACACACATTCCCCATTTCATTTTAAAATGGCTCATAACACACTGCACTATGCTCCTGAGTGATGCTCAGCATCACACTGAAAGTGCTTCTTTAATATAAAGAAAATCGTGTCATGGTAACAACTTCCACACCCGGAGTTGAGTGCAGTCCTCTGCACAAAGTGCCGACGCTAAAAACGCACCGGTTCTGCCGTACAAATGTAGCACAAAACAAATAACACGCGATTCACACACAGCCCTCCTCCTCTCCTCTCCATCCCAGCGTTTCCAACACTCTGCCACATCCCACATGCCCTCTGGGGGAACAGTCTGGTCAGTAAAAGCAAAGAAATTATGAAGGGCAAGGCATGCCATTTTCCTAGAAATAAAGGAGGCCATGAGCGAATTATCCGACTGAAACGCTTCCCCAGCACCCAGCAATAAATAATCCAGCAGCGTGGCAGCGCTGCGCACGCCAGCAATGCTCTGCTCGTGTGAGTAACCTAATGAAACGAGGGGAATCCGAGTAGGAGCTTGAGTAAATTAAAGTAAAGCTGCATTTACCTATCAAGCAAAAGATCAAGTCGGAAAGCAGCTGCATTTCCAGGACTGAGGGCTTGTGCACCAGAAAAACTTCCCTGCTTTTTGCAGCCTTATCTGAAGGTCTGATAAAAGATGCTGCTGATTCCCCTAGACCTCTTCCATGCACATGTGCGCACACACCATTTGTAGCACATATTTATGTGATTTTACATGAAAGTGCTGAAAAGTTTTCCTCGCAGAAAGCCCCCGCTCTGCCCAGCCACAGCCCAGAAGTCCTCCCAGCGCTGACGGTGTCACCAACACGAAATGATCGAGACGTCTAGAAACCATGGCTGGAGCCACAGTTGATCTCTAATTTCTCTCAACTAGCCATAAACCAGCTCTACACCAGAGCCAACACTCCTCCACATGGAAAAACAGCCACAGTGTCTATTAAGAGCAGAAAATGTGTTTCGTTTAGATACTTTACATTTCTAGCATTTTTTCTGCCTCGGCCATATCCCCTCCTGCCTCGGCCATATCCCCTTGGCCATATCCCCTCCTGCAGTTGCATGGACTTTCCAGATGCATTTCTTCTGTCAATCTTGAAACGAAACATTAAAGGCAATATAGAGACAGCTCTGGATAAACCCAAAACACTGCACGTAACCCTCGGGCATCTTGCACACACGGAGGTGAGGAACAGAGCGCCCAGCCTCCTCCTCTCCCGTTTTCCCTCCACCTTCCTCCAAGGCCACCCAACTCCCGGTGCCTCCTCCGCTTCCTTTTACTGTTCCTACATGGGGATGGAGGATGGAAAGACATCTCATGTCCAACTTTGCACAGGCCGAACGGCCCCGAGGTGCCTACAGGGAGCACGGGCACCACGTGGGGCAGCCAGCGGCTCCCCCAGTGCCACGGTTGCCCCGAGGTGCCACGTTTGGGGCTGCCTCGCTGCCCAATACCCATTTATTTAACGGGGATGCACAGGAGAGAGAAAACTCACAGTGAGACGGATGATGACAACATTTCAAAAATCACTCGTGTCCAGGTAACGAAAGGGCAAGTTTCAATTACATAAAAAGCTGAAAAGTTGACTTAATACATCCAAGGGGGAAAGAGGAAAAAGATTAATAATCGCACTGCATATGATTAACTAGTGGCTTTTACGAGCGCTGCAGAGTGGTCTTTCCGTTGCCTAATCCGCACGAGGAAAGTGGGAGGTTTCCGCCCCGCGCAAGCACAAGCTGCGTAGCGAGGCCGTGGGCCGCACCACGAGCATCCCCACAGACCCCCGCGTCCCCACAGGCCCCGGGGAGACACAGGGCTCAAATCCCAGTCACCTTCTCACCCCAGGAGAAGCGAGCAGCTCTTCTACATTCACCAGGGGACACTGGGGAAGAAAACGCACGCGTCTGGCTCGCAAAGCAGGGGCCAAGCAGCCCCGGCACCACTGCTAACACCCAAGCCAAGCGCTTCAGGGCTCCCAACACAGCAGCCACCCTCCCGTGCGGGGCAGCTCGGTTATTGGGGGCAGTTAATAAACTTTGGCTTAAGAGAATGTTATAATACATTAGGAAATTAGTTATCTTTTACAGACAGCAGGCTGAGGCAAAAGGCTAGGAGATATCTTAAAAAAAAAAGAAAAAAGAAAAAAAGAACAAACAAAACACACTCACAAATGTTTTGCATTTTACTAAATTTGTGCCATACCAAAACTTGGAGTCTCCAAATTATGGGCAACGATATAAATGGGCAAGTTCTGCAAAAATAGCCAAGAGCAAATCACGAGCACTTCTACCAAGCAGAAGTAAGTACTAATGCTAGGGCATCAGTAAGCCTTACCTTGCACAGCGGCAGCAGGTGAGCTGGGTTTTTAACGTGTTTACTACTCTAACTGATCATTGGGTGCCACTGCAAGCACTTGGCTTGGTTAATTTAAGCAGGCGGAAACCACTTCCACGGGTTTTACATAAAAGTTAAATTGGCACCAAGCAATAGCTGTAAAGCAAGCCAGAGCCCACTCTATGATAAGACAATTTGTGTTTGCACAAGCTTAATGCATCTACAAAACATCATTTTTAAATCCAATTCAGAGGATGGCAGGAACATCTGCTTTCACTTCAAGACATTAATTTTCAATTATTGAAGAAAAACAAAATAAATCCTGACAAATTACTGGTAACTGTGGAATCTTTTGTTACTCTATTAGTTTATAATAGTAATTTAGGAATCCTACAATTAACATCCTAACAAGAGCGCTCTGATTATTTTTCGCATGTGTCATCCGAGGCAGTTCAGCAGTGAATGATATTCTTTAACTTGCACTGATTTGACACATTTCTGTGTCAAATATTTCTGAAGAAGGAAAAAAGAAAGAAGTGTTTTCTGACAGACACTATTGCTCCACACTATCTTTTTCATCAATGACAGCAGATGCAGCAGCACTGAGAACAGGCGATTTCTCATTTCTGCCCACTTGCACTTCAGCCTTTTGCGTTACCCTTTCCACTGTTCCAGTTTTTGGCCGCATTTATTAGTTAAGTGCACTAGGATCAATGGGAACAGACCACAATTAAAAGGTGTTTGCACACAGGCATGAGTTTCAAGCAGCAAAATCAGTTAAATACCACACAGAACCTGTCCAGGAAAGCAGACCGGAGGGAGAGGAGGGGAGGAAAATGGGGCTTCTGGAGTCCATGGAAGGACATTGTTGGGCTAGAAGCAACACACACACAAATTAAAACCAGGAGGCTAATCCCTAACGGCAAGGCCGGGCTTTCTGCACGGACACGAACGCTCGCCCAGCGCCAGCCCCACAGCGAAGCACCAACATCTCCAATTACTGCAAATCCCCCAAAAGCTACACTTGATAAAGAACAATCACGACTGCAATCTTATCTGATATGAGCTTTATCAATTTTAGCTGCTGCTTTCACTGTATCAATAAAATTCCACCGAAACTTGAATGAACTGTAAAATTAAAGGATAATCGCACAAGTCTCTTGTATTTGGCAATTATGATTATACTTGTCAAAATTTAATTTGTGGAATGTACCGTTCCAGTACCTTCAGGTTCTTCTGTATCAACTGGGAAAAAAAGAAAATTATATCTTTAAGACAAGTATGAAAGACATTGTTACTTCCACAGTCAACTCTGTAACTGAGCTCCGACATTGTATAATTGACTTTGCAAGCAGAACAACAGCAATATAACAAAGAAAATGTCAGTGTTTTCACAGCGCTAATCTATAGCACTAGGAGGGCCTCCTGCTGTCAGCCAGAGCTGACAATACAATAGCTTTCAAAGGGATATTACCATCACGCTTTTATTCTTGACATCAATCAAGACAAAGAGAATCCTTTTCACGAGACATTAAAAATCAAACCTTTGTATGAGCAGATAGGTAAAACAGCATTCCTTTAAAGAAGATCATTCATAGCAATCAGCTAATTGGAACCCAGCAAATGGTTGAAGTGTTTTTATTTACTTTGCAGATAACGAAGTAGAGAACAACCTCTCCTTTCCTTCTTTTTTCTCCTTTTTTTTTCTTTTTTATTCTTTTTTTTTTTTTGACTGACACAAATGAGGCAGGTAGGGTGTGAATCAAAAAGTTTCTATCAGCATTTTTTTGCCAACCAAAAGCAAAAAAATATGACAGCAATTCTGCAACTTCAAGTAGGATAACAAATCTAGAGTTAATTAGTGCATTCTTTTGCAAAACAGTTTGATTACCGGCTTGCATGTTTATGCACAAAATGCCATTGCAATCTGACAGCAATTTGCAGAACTGTCAAAATCAGCAGCCAAAGTGCATCTGACGCTTAAAACCTTGTGCCAACGGAAGCCCAGTCCCCACAATTTGCATTCAAGTAATTCTCCAGTTAAAATCACATGGACTTCAAACCAATGGCTCCGTTAGGAGGACCTCAACATTTCCCATGCTCTCTTTCATGTATAACTGGTTCCCAAACACGCCTTGGTTATACTGGGATAGGCTGCACTTCTGTGATGGTCTCAAAGGAGGTCCCTACCCTCCATGTTCCACAGCCCCTAGCAAACCTGGAGCAGCCTCTCCCCAAAGGGGATGGCCCAGACCAAACTTTCCAAGGTGTCTGCGTTGCCACTGCGGCAGGAGGGAGCGCCTGCTTTGATGTTCACAGCCCTAATTATGGGTCTGGGCTTCAAGACCATGGGATTTTAAGAACATTAGTGATGTGCAGCTCCGCAGATAACTGTAAAAGCCTTCAACAAATCAAGTTCCTGACAGCATTACAAAAGATGATTCTGTACTGAGGAAAAATTACAGTCATGGTCTTCAGTTATGATGTGAAGGAAAGCTTCAGGATAGACAAGTGTTTTCAACCACAGCTGCTAACACTACATTACCACCACATCATTTATTTTTTAAGCTAACAAAGGCGCAGAATTCCTCCGTCCTGGCTGATCTCAGAAAAGCTCCATTCAGACCAAGGGGAACGTCTCCCCAACCACGGCCACAAAAGCTGGATTTCTTTAAGCTTGCGCAACCCAACTACCACTTACAACAAGTTCACAGACTGTACTGCCAATCCCAGCCCCAAGCAAGGGAAATTGTCCCATTACTGGAGCAACGAGAACAACTTTCCATGAGCCTCAGCCGGAGCGCTGGTAACACCAAATGGGTCTCCAGGACCTGCAGGCTCAGGGGCTTCCAGGTTGGCTCCTCCAGCACCGCCGCATCCTCCGCCACGAGAAAGGATGTCCACTTCATCAACAGGGGTTAATGAACACGGGAGCTGCTAGGCACAGCGAAGTAAACATACGGAAAAGAAAACCAGTAAATTATATGAAGACCTAAATGCTGCACACACATCCACATAATTTACGCTTGTTTTCTTCTCAGCTGAATTGGGAAACCTGTGACCTCAGAGTGCCTTTATTTATTACATCTCAATTATTTCCATGGAAACATGTACTGTGGCAATCTACTGGGTTGCCAGCTCCCTAGACCACAAAACGTATATGATGGACTTTTAAAGCACAGAAGATGTGGATAGATGTAAGAAAGGAAGAAATGCCATATCGCCCACACATGCACATGACTTGCCTCCTATTATCAAAATTTTCACCCCAATTCCATTCATTTTTTGGCTGCCTCTTAGGCAGCTAATGCAAAGGGGAGTCATTTACAGACAGGTCATGCTGAGGCTGAAAACATATTTTTTCTACCTAAAGGCTATAGAAATATTTAGAATCTTTAAAAAACAGGTTTTACCAGCCTATTTTTTGCAAAGATATTTGTGCATTACATAGAGAATATTTCAGAGTTATGACTTGTCAGTAAGTTAGCTGATTCAATGCATTAAAATGCCATTGCAAATAGCAATCTGTTCTATATTAGAATTAGAATCAAATTTTCATTACAAATTATCAGCATCTTGCCACAGACATTGCCACTGCAAAAGCAATGAAGTAGGAAACAAGCAACTCAAAAGATGTCATTTATTACATGGCAAGGTGGCAACGTTCATTAATTGAGCTTCTAAAACAAATACATTTTTTTCACTGACATGAAACTACTTCCTGAGCACGAAACGTGCTCCTTGGCCACAGGAGACGATATTTTAACGCTCCAGGGGCTGGTCCACTCAGTGCAACCCCCTCATCCAAGGGCCCTCACGACCCAAGGCCTCTGTGGCTCCCCTCAAACCACGACCCTTTCCGTTGGAAGTGCCGTAACTCACAACTAGCGCTAGGAACGGCTCCGGCTCTGCCCCTGCCGGCTCGCGGGCTGCGGCGCTGGGCACGGTGCGGGGCAGCTCCTTGCAAAGCAGGTTTGCTCCTTTGCTCCCTGCAAACGGCCCGGGGTCCACAGTGCCGGCCCCACAGCGGGGCGAGCCAACCCCCGGGATGCTGGGCAGGGGACGGGACTGCTTGGCAGAAACTTCATGAGCCTTTGGAGCAAGTATTACTTATGCTGCGACCTATTAAATAAAGGGTATTTCAATATAACTACATGAAAAGGCCTGGGATGGGGTTTGGCTCCTTTCTTCTGCTGCTGATTAACCGAATGCTAATTCCATCCATCCGCGAGTCACTTAATAATGGATGCTCTCGAGTTCTCGCTCCATCACAAGCATCAAAAGTTATGATCCTTTTGTGCTGCCACAACAAAGCCCCCAGCCCTCGCGGTCTGAGGCTGGGGCTTTGTACACAAGACAATAAAACGTTAACTAAGCCCCACGCCGCCCGTCAGGGCGAGGGGAGGGGACGGGGCCCCGGCGCGCTGGCTGCGCGGCCCGACGCGGGAATCCTGCCGGAGCGGGAAGGGGGGTGAGCCCCACAGCCCCGCATGGCCGCACCAGGCCTGCCTTCTCAGGGAGAAAAACTCCCATCCCAAGCAGCTGCTTGCAGCGCAACGGGGTCATCCCCGGCAGCCCGTGAGCGAGTTTGTCTGTGAAGTTGGAGGTTGAGCCCGTGCTAATGCTCCTCTTCCTAAACTCAGCTGCTGCTCCAGTGCCAGGCTGTGGTGTGCTGAAGTTTGCAAGCTACGGGTGCTCCTTACCGAGCAAACTGACTCTAGCCCTCTCTCCTTTCATTACTGCATGCACCTTGGACAGGCGGAGGAGAGCAGCGAAACAAGCAGCGACAGTCGCACAGATGCCGGGCACCAGCCAGGAGGCCGCTCTCCCTCAGTGCCCCTTCCCGAGTCGCATGGAGGCGGGAGCTGCCGCTTCCCGCTCCCTGGAGCAGCCGGGCCGCGGAGCCCAGGGCGGCCAGCGCGACACGTGTGGCGAGCGGGGCTGACATCACGGCCCGCGCGTGACACGGGAGGCGCCAGGCGCGCGCGGCCGCAGCGTCGCCGTCGAGCGGCTCGCAGAGCCCAAGATGGATGCGCTGGGACGCGCTCCGCTCGCCACCGGGCACGGGAACGGCGGTAGCCCCACGGGGAGGATCCGCAGTCCCCGCGCGCGGTGCCGGTGCAGGGCAGTGGGCCGGGGTCGTTCTCACCTTTCACCGAGCGGGGCTTGGCTTGCTTCCTCCTTGACATGTCCTCGCCGTCGTCCTCCTCTTCCTCTCGGTTGCCGCTCCGTCCTGCTCGGCCCCTGTGCCCGCCCGGAACTTCGCGCCGTGCAGCCCGGCGAGGCGAAGCGGCGGCAGCAGCAGTGGGATCGATTATTTGATTTCTCACTTCTTTGCCTGTTGCAATGCGGCAAGTTCAACTCCTCTTTCCAAGCCCCTCGGGCACCCAGGGGTTCTCCCCCAGGAAAGCCAAAGAAAAAAAAAAAAAAAAAAAAAAAAAAAAGGAAAAAGGAAGGGGAAAAAAACACAAAACAGGAGACCTCATGCGCAACAGTTGCAGTTTGTGCCCTCTTTGTTCCCCCCTCGCCGCCGGCCCCGCGCCGAGCCGCCCCCCCGCAGCCGCCCCGCGCCCCCGCCGCCTTTTTGTTCTCTGCAAAGTTTGCAGCGCCCTGCGGCTCCCGGGCCGGGGCCGACTTTCACAGTAATAATAATAATAACAATAATAATCATTA
>JAUBOD010000212.1:647694-660931 GCA_032353885.1 Nothura maculosa | reverse complement strand
AGTTTGCTTTTCTTGTTTGGAATTTAGTTTTGATACTAAAAGAGCTGCGGAAGGAGGAGAAGAGGCAGTTTTACATGCAACTCTTGACAGCAGGGCAGATTTGGGCTGTTTGGATTTCCGCCTTTATAAGTTTTCTTGAAGGAAGAAGAAAAGCTGCTTTGGGATGAGTTTAGGAAAAGGATATCCTATGTCTTCTATGAAGTCTGATACTTGGTTTGGATAGCTTTTCTTCAAATCATCAGGATAAATGGTTTTCGAACTCAGCTTAAAAGCAAAACAAAACAAACCCACTGAAGCTGGAAATTTTAATTAGTAATATAGTGCCTGAACCTGATGCAGAAGTAATTGTTTAGGGGAGAAATTTGTAAGTAGATCTTTCAGATTCTAATAATAAAACCTCAGTAATACCCAGATGTTCCCAGTGCTTATTTTCTTGCAGCACAAAGAAATTTTGCACCTAGGATATGAAACCCCATGTATAACTGCATTTCTCATCTAATGAGCTGTAATTCATAAGCTTTTCCCTTTAATTAGAAAATCTCTTGTGGATAGGCTGCATATTCTATCATTCACACAGTGTAATGTAACATTGATTGTGTGGTATTTCACTACCACACTTGTTTGTGGGCAGACTGAAATCTAGTCTGTGGAAGTCAGAGGAATCTAGAGGCGTTCATTTAATTTTTGAGTTCTGTGAGGATTTTAGCCGTTGTAGACATTCCCTTAGCCATCATGCTGCGTTCATAGGAGCACTCTGCTTGCCATAGAACTAAGAGAAATAACTAGATTGGTAAGAAGAGTGTTGGGCTGCATCCTGGCTGGTACGTGGACAGAGAAATGGGGATCCTGCCCTGTTAACAGCGACGCGGGAAGAAGGTTGGGAGACTCCAGTGTTGCTGCCCTATTCATAGGCCATAGGAGACGAGCAATAGTTCAGAGGGATTTGCCACTGGAAAAGCGTCCATATTTTCATCTGGTATGGAATAAATCTAAATTTGGGTATGGGCTAATGTTCTAGAGCCTGGTTTTAGTTCTGTCTTGTGTCTTTTCACTCAGTGCAAACTGTGATTTAGCTGCTGTTCTCTTTGTTGAATTGAATTGCAAGTTCAGCTAATGTCATTTTTATTTAATTTTCAAAGAAGGTTTTATTTGCTTTGTAAAGATGCAAATGGTTTTTTATTTTTATTTTTTTTTAAAGAAGCAAAATATAGAATGAAGCGGAGGAGGGTCTGCTTTTTTTCATGCTTGTTATGACAATGGAGCAGGACCTTGGGTGGCAGTGCATAAAACAGAGCTGTTGGCTCTTGCAGAGGCTGTTAACACCAAAGGATCACAGCTATAAAATTAACTGGATATTACTGTAAGGAAAAAGGGTTGCTCAAGTGATCAAGCAACCACAGCTTAATGAGTTGATATGTGGCAGATCACAAAGTCAACAGCCTTTAAATCTATTCTTCTCCTTTAAAGATATTCTAAAGCTATTGCATAGTGCTAGTGACATGCGTGATGTGTTCATTTATAACTCTGATTATATTTTAAGTGAATATCTTTTGCTTTGCCGCAGAAGTGTGTGGCTGTTGCAGTACAGTTACTACAGTAACTGGATCCTATATGAATGCTTGTTGGCAGACAAAATTAAATGGGGGTGGATAAAAGATTTTTTTTTTTTTCTCCCTCTTCGTCACAGTAGTTAAATATCCTGACCTATTTACACAGGCAGAACTATCATGTGCCAATGAAGAAGATCATTCCAACATGTAGACTTGGGACTTGTGTACTCACCGATTTTGTTCCAGTTAAAATGTAACCCGGAATTAAACAACTTTAGATAAATCGGTGTCAACCCGGTGGACATCGATACCTCTGCTTACACATAAATGACCAACTTAGCTTGTGCTCGTGCAGTGGCTGTGCCAGTATCACCTCAACTGTCTTCCAAAGGCTGGAGCTCTACAAACCTGTCCTTGCAGATCCACATGTTCCCTTAGCAAAAGCCAAGTACTAATTGTAATCAAACGATACAATATTTTTAACTGCAATCTAATGGCACTTGTTTTTTGGGGGAGTTTTGTTGGAGCAATAGACCAGAATGACTTAAACCAAGAGCTGGTGCCTAGTCTAGTTCAGATGGGGGGTACCTGTTGCGTGAGAGCTCTTCTGTTTAACAGTCTGTACTTTGTTCTCAGATCCCTCTGACGACGAATGGGAGGAACTCTCCAGCAGTGATGAAAGTGATTTGTTTATGGAAAACTCATACAATGAGGGCAGTGGGCTGCTAATGTCACCCCTCTGCCTCTCTGATGAGGTTAACTCAGCGTTTCTGAACTACCTCATTCCAAAGAAGGTATATATGTCTGTTGGATCTAGAATATAATCTTTCCTTTGTGCAAGTTTTGCATAGCAAACAAGTTATCATAATTCATCTGGAGAGATCTCTTAAAAATCACTTTAGTGTTTTTAATCTTTTTTTTCTTGAAGTAACAACACAATGACCTAACTTGATTTGACCAAGTCATTTCTTAATATAAGTTAGAAGATTCTTGTGTCTTATAAACCCAATATGTTTTTATTTGACTTTATAAAAACTATTATAAAGGCTCTTTATTGATTTGGCCATGAAAAGGGTTAAGTGCAAAAGAAAGGGAACACTGAGTAGAAGAATAGCTGCCAATGTCTGTGCTAGCTAAGTGAGCTGGAGGTAACCTATGTGAGCCACAGTAGTCAGCATTGAAATTGTGTGCTCCTCTTTTTCCCTGCTCTGTATGTAACTTGTGAAGTACAATGTTTGACACTGTCCAGAACTTAAATTCTTGTTTCAGAATTGTTTTGTTCGTTTTCACTTGGTCTTGTAAAGGTTCAATTCCTCCTTTGAACTGGTTGAGCAGTGTTGTAGGACTCCAAGCAAAAAAGTGAAGATGTGAGAGGAAACCCCTTCAGGGGGCCTGTGTTTGCTAGCAAGCCCTGTGCGCTTCCTCCCAAACTTTGGGCTGTGCAGCTGCCTGAGCATTCTGCAGAATATCTACAAGTTCTGAAAAATGAATAGACTTAGAAAATTACCTTTCGTTCTGTAGAGTTGAATGCTTAAAATACACTGTGCTAAACTTGTTCTGTAATTGCATCACATATGAGCATTTGAGGAAGTTTATGGCATTTTCAGCATGTGAGACTTCTGCTGTGTGAAGAACTTTGAAGAAAATCATGTATTAAATAAGGAGTTTGAGATATCTGTTACTGAAATAAATTTCTAGCTTTCCCTCTGTGCTTTTGGCCTTGTTTTTGAAGTGCAAAACTTTATTGCTAAAACTTAGTTTGTCTTTTTTTCCCTCATAGATTCTTGAAAAAACTGCTTTTCCGAACAGTGTTGCTCTAGACATCTGTATGAACAATCCATCTTGGAAACCGTTAATTAAAAAGTAGGAATTTTATCTTCTCTCTTACTATTTTTGACGTGTATTCAGTTATTACAGAATTATTGGAAGGATTATCCATCTTTGTATTACTTTAAAGATTTGGATAATGCAGACCTGATAAGTGAATTTTTTTTTTCAGTGAAGAAATGCAAATATTTGTGAAAATGTCATGAGGCATCACAGTTGTAAATCAGGACCCCTTTTTGCATGTCAGCCCTCCTTTACGAGGGGATCTAAGGGCATTCCTGTTTGTTTCAGGCTGAACACGGTGCAGTGCAGAGCCCTGACCTGTCTTCACAGCATTTTGTTAGTGTCAGATGTGGATTGTCTCGGAGGAGCTTCAGCACTCCAGTTGCTTGCAGAGCATCTCTCACAGCTGGTCTTTTCCAAAACAGGTAAGCTGTTTAGTAAAGAGGGTTTGCTGCTCTGTATCGTAAGGAAATAAATGACCGTGCGTGTTGTTAAGTGGTTTTAAAGCAGTTTTATTAGTTTTATATGCTTGGCCTTCAGAACAAGGGTACTGAATGCTGGAAACATGCTGACGAAACAGCGTACCCTGATGTAATCTGTTTATCCAAGCAAGCATGCTCCTCATGCAAGGACATGCTTTACATCCGTGTGTGCAAACAGAAAGCTAATGGATAAACCCTGCCTTGCTGGGAGACCAGAGCTGTTTTGCTTGATATCATATTTGTGAAAATAGCTGTTTTTCATCAATCAACAACTTTATCTTGGAGACAATGACACATCTACCTTTCAAACAACTACCTGAAATGAAGCAGTCTTTTATCCAGCAATATTTTACGTCACTTTTTCTCAATCTTAGAAAATACCAAAAATGGTTGCTGTAAAAATCCTTTTTTTTAAAACAAGAAAAAATGTACCAGCCGTGTCACTAGGACATGCATTATTCATGTGGTTGTATTGCCTTATTGAAAATATATTTTTAATAAGTGTGCAAAATTCTTAAGCTGCTTATCAGACTTCCTGCTGTGCTGTTGACCTGACTTGAATTTAGAAGGCAATAAATTAGATAACTTTCTCTTTTTTCTTTTTTTTTCTTTTTTTCTAAAAGTGGCATTATTTTGGAATATCAAATATATCCTAGTGGAAGCTATAATGCTTCCTGGGTGCGTCCTCTATAATTCCTCCAAGACACATTACTTTACAGAAATTTTGTGGTGTGTTCCCCACAGTACAAATCCTAGTGAACAATCTAGTCCAGATGGGCAGCAGGTAACTTTGACAACTACCTTCTGTCATCTCATCCATCAGATTAGTGTCATTCCTGTAGTACTATTGGACTGATTACCTTGTAGTCTATGTGTTACATTACAGAAGCTGGTACTGATACTTAAAAAATTCAGTAGCTGATTTCAGGTTGGTGATCTGGTTCTCTAGTGGGCCGCTTCATCTAAAACTATTCCACTAATGTGCTTTGCTTTAAGGTCAGTTATATGGCACATTTATACCAAAGCAAAATCAAATAAAAAACAGCACGTAGATTTCTACAGGCTGGAAAAACAAGAAAAATTATATCATAAGTCAAATTTGTTGAAATCCTGTATGTGCATTACTTATTTCCAGTCTCTTAGGAGCTTGAGAAGTGGAGATTTCTTCCATTCTTCCAAATGTCTTCATTTGTAGCTACAAATGTGGTGCGTATAGCTCTTACTCACTGTAGTTCAATGTGGCATTGATAGATGCTTGAAAATGCACCAGCTGCAAAACATGCTCTTTTCTCAGAAAGTCATATCAAAAGCAGGTGATCTATCCGTGGGAACATTCTGACTAAGAAAGCATTTTTCATGAAAGCATAGTGCTTGAAAAACTAAAATGCAGAAAATGAAAATAAATATGAAGATATATGTGGGGAAGCATATGTAAAATACTTGCCTATCTCATGCTTGAAGAATAAGATTAAAAGGAGCTATATGTTATACTTAGCAATATTCAGAACGTTCTTCTGTGAAACTTGAAAAGAGGCCAGATGAAGAGAGATAATAATTTAATTTAATGGCTTGCATCCTTGTTTTCTTAACATTTAATCTTTTTATTTATTTATTAATAGTTAAATGCTAACAGAAACTGCTAGATAGACCAGATAAGATACCAAAACGTGGTTAAAAGAAATTCTGTGGCTTACAGGGAAAGCAAGAGACATAAAGACCTAGTTGCTTAGATTAAAAAAAAAAAAAAAAGCCGATGTGCATTAAATTATTGAGGATTTCTGTTTAAGGAATAGTCCAGAAAATGAGAACAAAATGCAGCATAGCTAGTATTGATGAACAACCATTTGTCACTATGTGAGAATAATGCACTCTCTGAATTGTACATTTCTGAAAGGTTATTGAACCATAGGAGAATAAATTCCCTATGTGAACCAGAAACAGCCCTCGGTTCTGGGAGCCTAAAAAAGGCCGCTTGCAAGATGTAGGGAGTTGTGCATCCAGCAGCTACTGTGGTTTTCGGTTACAGCGCTGTGGCCAGCGCGCGATACTCGTTTTTTAAGCTTCTGTTTGGACTGGGCTGGTTTGTACCATACAGAGATCATCTAAGTGTCTTAATCAGGGAAACTGAGGAAATCTTAAATAACCCCAATCTAATCTCCAGGAACAAGAAATTGTGAATTCAGAAAATTACTATGGTTACAGCCTTGCAAAGAGCAGTGTCTGAAAATGTAGCTTTTCCTGTTTGTGGTAGTACCTGGAGGAACAATTGCGGGATTAAGGCATTCCTATTTCTTTGCTTCTTATATTGTTTATCTTCCTGTTTAACTTTTGGCTTTGGGTGTAATTCTTTGACAGAATTCCCTAAAGACACAGAATTCCTGGAAGCCATAACCAGTGCTTTGAGGGCTCTCTTACAAACCATGGCATCAAAGAACATCTCCCAGGTAAAAGGTTGCAAACTCATATATTCTGGTAGTTTCAAATTCATGTCAAATTGTGCTGGAAAGTTTATGAAACAAAGCTGTTTGAATGGAGAACTAGAATCCCATAATTCTGAACACTGAAAGTACAGATTAAACGGGGTTCAACCTCTGTTTTTCTAGTGAATCTACCAGGACCAGTTTGTTATAGCTAATCTCCAAAATGTGAACAAACAAGCAAAAGGTACTCTGAAATCAAAATAATAATATTCACCATCTAGCATATTTGAGATGGGTATAATGAGAAGACCTTTTTTTTTTTTTTTTTTCTTTTGGTACTAAATCAGTGTCCCGTTTTCTAATTATTTGCTGCTGACGTGCATTTGAAGCTGTACATCCTTTTAGAATCTTTGTTGAACATATATTAGTGAGCTAAATATGAGAATGAAGCATAATAGTTTGTTATACAAGATGTAACAATAGATGGGTCTGCTGCTTCTTTTTGACTTCAAAATGTAAAAATGAGTTTTTGTTGCATGCAGTGAGCTGGAAATAGCTATTGAGCCAGGTAAACTTGTGAAAACACGTATGGGCTTGAAACTCTCTCCCTTGGTTGTGTGGTTATTGAGTATGTCCGGGAGGAAGGACTTGAGACGTTGCAAGGGAGAGCTGAACTGTTTTCTTGCTCGTTAGACTGCGTCTATGTTGCAAGTTTGCCAGTTTTCTCCTGTAGAAGCAAATGATGCCAATGTCTTAGAAGCTTCCCTGGCCGTGTCACAGTGTGTGTGTTCTCCCTTGCTGAACAGTGTATGACTCCTGCACAGCTGATGGCTTTATGTGAAGCTGGCATTCACAGCAGCAACTCCAGTGTAAGAGTGAACGTCGTCAGCATCCTTGGAATTTCGGGCAGTGTCCTGGCCAAATCAGAAAATACAGCTGAAACGTTAAAGGTGAAACAACAAACTTTTCACCTCTGAAACTGCCTTTTTTTTTTTTTTTTTTTTTTTTTTCCTTCCTTCTATTTTTATAAGCCCTGTTGGAAATCAGTTTTTCTTTTTTTTTATTTCAGATGATTGGAAAATTTCTTCTTGAGGTTGCTATGAAAGAATCTTCTCTTGTAGTAGCAGGGGAAGCACTGGATGCACTTTTTGATGTGTTTGCAGATGGTAAAGAAGCAGAAAAGGCAGCAGTGCAGATTAAGTTGCTCCCAGCATTGAAAGAATTTCAACCAGTATTCAAAATGAGGGTAAGCATCAAATGCAGCTAGCTCAGAGTTTCAACACTCAATGTGGGTTAAGTCTTAAGATCAGGGCTGCTAAGAGATAATTAAGACGGAATACATGGATCTAAAAAATAGTGAAAATTTGTGAAAGTGTTGAAATTCCTGCAGTTCTGTTTTAGAAGAAAGCAGATACACTTGCTTTGCAGTTCATCTTACCATTTTAAGGTTACAGTGTAATGTCTTCATTCCACCATCAGCATTATTGATGTCCAAATCTCAGTATTTTTCTGAAACCTTTGCAAAGTGAATTCATTAGATGCCTCTGGAGGAAGACCAAGTACGGCTAATTCAGAGGGGAAGGGAAAGGAAGAAGTCCCTTCTGAAATTAAATCGACAGCTTTCGTTTTTAGCTTGCTGTAGTTATGGCATTTTTGTTCTATTCGTGGTTAATTAAAATACATCACACATTCCATGTTTTCCAAGCTGTAATTTCCAAGCTGTAATATGTTTGTGACTTAAACAGCATTTAATGCATTGTTTCTTTCAGTCAGATGATGCCTGTGGACTAGCTTCCATAGTCCTGAGCTCAAGCACTGTATATTTCAAATACATAATTGTATGCTACAATTGCTTAATTGTTACATAAGGTAGATATTTTATTAAAATAGATACAGAAAAGAGATGTATGCTTCAAATTTATGGTGGAAGTAGAATGCCAGCGGTATTAGGGCCAGATTTAGACAGAGATGCTGTTTTATAATAAATTGCCTTGTAGAGCGTATTGCTAATCTTGAATCAGCATATAGGCATGTGAACTTGTTATTTTGAGCTCTTGAGCAGTAAGTATTATGGCTTGCTAGGGGACATATGCACCACTGTTATAAAACTTAAATGACCTAACAGAGCAGGGAAAAAAAAAAAAGAAAAAACACACTTCTATATTAGTAAAGTATATATGTTTTGGATTTACAGATGCGAAAAGAAAGCAAAGGAGAATACAGTGCAGATCAGCTCTGTGTTCTTGACAACGTGAAGATGAATTTGAGAAGATTCATTGCATATCAGGAGACATTAGTGAAAAATTCAACCTGAAACATCAAGGAACTTGAAGGTTTCCTTTATTGAATAATGTTTTCAAAAATATAACCATTTTGGCTTCTAAAGTTTGTTGAGCAGAGCAGTTTTGCTTTCATGATAATACTTTTGTTTTTGTTTTACATTCAGTATTTTGATACTTCTGGGTGGATGCAATATGAAAGTGTCAGCATAAAAGAAAAACAGCATTACTTTGAGATTACGTTAGCTGTGGTATGAATGTGGTCTTGCAGTCCTGAGATGTTGTAAATAGCACTGCTATCAACGTTAAGAAATCTTTGACTATCCTGGCAGAAAATTATCATTGCATTAAAGAAGAATTTAAGAGATGTCCTCAGTTATGTGCCTGATCAAGAAAACGCAAAAAAAAATCAAATCCCTCTCAGATATTTTTGGGGAAGTCATCAGTGGCAGGATGCTCATATTTGCTATTTGTTTTTACCTGTTTCTGAATTGCACAGGCATGTTTCCCAAGAGAAGTATCTACAAGTGGGTAGATTAGTATCAGCACTTGGATCTATCGCTTCTCAACATTTATCAAAGAGAAAATTGCCTTGGATTCACTTGTAATAAATATAGTAGGTTAAGCTTTTACTGTGGAAATGAGTTGAGGAGGATCCTACTCAGACATAATGGCTTTTATTATATTTTGATTGGTAATTCAGAAAATCAAGTATGTTAATTTACCTTCTTCCTTGTTGCTCTACATCAGGATAAGTGTGGATTCAGGGAAGTAGTGAACCTAATAAAGATATTTTTATACTGAGTTATTACCTGAAATAGTTTTATAATTACTTAAAGTATCTTTGCAATATTTGTGACAGACATTTAAAATGTAAAGCTAGCTATTTTTCAAAGAAATATCACTGATTAGTGAGGATTATATGTAGTGCGTATATCTCAAGATTCACTTTTTTATGAACAAAGTGTTGTATCAAGTATCCTTTTTAAAACAAAAACAAAAAGAAAAAAGTGGAAGAAATTGAAGTGGAACAAAAACCAATTAAGCTCAATTTCAGTGAGGGGAAAAATTAACTTGTTTATGATTTCCACTGTGTTCTTTCCCTTTGAAATCCATACAGTGGGGTATACATCCCAAAGTGTTTTCTTGTGATCCTGAAATGGAACTTGTTATTTTCCCTCCACCATTAATTGATGCAGGAGCAAAGGCATATAGTTCAGGGTAGATATTGCTCACAGTATTACTACACTACTAGCTGCAACCACCTAACTTTGTTTTTTGGGACTTTAGACTAGAAAAGTCTAGTCTGCTTTAGACTAGAAAGCAGGCTTTAGACTGGCTTACTTGCAACTGACTAATTTAATGAAATTCTGACCTTTTTGGACAAATGGAGTTGGGGAGAAGTGAAAAATGAATTAAAATAACTGCACTGGCAGGGGAAGGAAATAAAAATCCCTGTTCTTGCTGTTGCTTTTCAGAAGTCAGATGAAATGTATGATGTGCTGCCTGCCAACCAAATGAGTGCGGAGCGAGAGTTGGGGACCATGGGACTTCCAGGTTGTTGAGTCTCGGCACAGAAAGTACAGGAGAAGTGAGGAAAATGTAGTGATTTAAAGGTTATCCTGGGATAAAGAGGGGTAAACACAGACGAGGGTCAGTGCATAACTGCTGAGGAAAGAGTAGTTGGTGGCTTATGGTGTGAGACCGTACAGTGTGTGGATCTTAATTCCAATGTTAGAAATACAGGCCATATCCTGAGGATAGTACAGTATCAGGCTGATGAAAAGGAGCTAAAAAGAGCAGGGCTCTCTTCGGAGCCCAGTGAGGTTGTGTGGGTCTTGACCAGTCCACGTTCAAGCATCTCCAAGGATGGAAATTCAACAGCCTCTCTGGACAACCTTTTCCAGGGCCTGACTGCCCTCACTGAATAGCTCTTCCCTTAAGCCTCACTGGAATTCACCTTGGGAGATGTACCTCTCCTCCTTTGAATGGAAGGAGGATCTGGCCACATTTTATAACCCCCATCAGGTAGTTGGTTGAAAACAGCAATTACATTCCCTTTTCCTGGAGTCTGGCAAACTTGGCCCTTCAGGCCGTGCCGTGTGCTCCAGCCCTGATGGGGCCGGGGGCCGTGCGCCCTGTCCTGGGGGCTGCAGCTCCGGGCCCTGGGTGCTAAAGAGGGGGCACTAAACCCTGCTCCTGGTGCGCTGGCCTTGCCCGCTCTGCGAGGCCGCTCTTCGCTCGTGCACACAGCAGCCTGTGCTGTTTCGCTGGGTTGTTCTGGCCCAGGTGCCACACAGGGGTGCTGTGCAGCAGGTGCGGCAGTGGAATCTGCTTCCTGGGGACTGTTAGAGTGATTTAGTGTGTGTGTGTGTGTGTGTGTGTGTGTGTGTGTGTGTGTGTGTGTGTGTGTGTGTATTACTCTGTTTAGCTTTTATTTAGGTCACTAATGTAAAATGTTTCATCTTGAAATAAAACCTTAAATTTGCAGATAAATATATGTAAGATGGGGCCTCTACTAAGCCTGCTTTTTAAATTTTATTTAATATCATCTATGGCCTCCCTTTTTTTACATCTAGACTTCCAGATTCCGTTTAGAATCTAAACCACTCCAGCAGTAAGAATTTTCCTTTATTTTGGTATACAATAATCAACTGAGTATCTCTTTTAAGAAAACCTCCTTTTTGTCATAGAAAGATGAATGTATAGTATTGCAAACCATATGTCCTGCAGAAGTAAATGACTTAATGTGTAAATACTTGTTTCTGTCTCTGGTACACATGCCATTTTTAACTTGTAGCTAAAAGAGTAATGAGGACATACGATGCCATCCTTGTTTTTTGTGAACTTGTAATAAAACTTGAATCACCCTTTTCCTAACTTCACCCTTGGAGCACTTTGCTGGACCTGTTCCATGGGCGCAGGTGGAGACGGGCGAGCTGGCAGCTCCGGCTTGCTGGGTGCTACTGCTCTTCCTTTGGGTTGGGTTTGGGGGTTGATTTGGTGTGTTTTGTTTTGCTTTGCTTTGCCTTTTTCCTGCCTTATGCTACTTAAACAGTAATATTAATGAAATTTACATGTGATTTCTTTATATCCTATCACATGTAAGATTTTTAGCAGTTTGCTTTGCTAGTAGCGCATGGCAAAATTGCGGCCCTGAACTTCCTTTGGGTTTTCTGAGATATCACAGTTATTTAGCCAATTGCATATTTCAGAGTTTTTCTCTTTTTGTTTTTTTCTTGGTTGAATAAAGAAAACTTTCATATGGCACCTGCCTTGTACCAGGTTTGTATGATGACTGAGTGAATATGAGATCGTAATTCTATAGGTTAATTTAGAGAGTACATTCTGCTCATACAAGATGAGATGCAAGACAGTAGAAGTGTGCAAGATGAGGCTAGCAATATAAGTGAGACAATTTTCCCATACATATACATCTATGTCACAGTCTGACTCTTAAATTGTAAGATAGGGACTACAGAAATTGTAACATAGCTGGGAAAATGATGCCAGCAGAAAATGGTGTGTGGCAAAAATGAAATGTTTGAAAGACTCTTTTTGGCACTGACTTATTTAAGTAGATTTAGGGTGTGTGGGAGATGAATAATGTGAAGACAAGATTTTTGACAGCCTATAAAGAGAACACCAGATCTTGGAGATCCTCTGGAGGTGGGAGAAATTGGAGTGATCTAGACAGTGATTAGTCTGCGGTATAAATAAGCAGAGCCCGTATGTGCTAGTATACATCATCAATTCATTTCATCACTGGTATCTGAACAGGTATCAAACTCTATTTTTTTGTTTCTTTTGTCTCCCAAAAAAGGGGAGAAGTAGAGAAAGAAGAAAAAAGAAATCCTTTTGAAAACCTGGGTTGTTGTTTTATCAGTATCTCTGTCTGACATGAAGCACAACAGAATCTTTCTCTGGATCAAGATTTTATGCCATAATATGGGTTTATTTGAGTGGATTCATGATGTTAAGTAAGGAGCTTAAAGACAGATGGACTCTCTGCTCTCCCCACCTTTTCAGAAGCTGTAGGACAGGCAGCAGTTGCTGCTTCTGTCCTCCTGGCCACCTGCAAAGTGTTCAATCACAGACTGTAGATGTGGAGCTGTCACTGCTACGCGTTTTGTCTTTGCTCCCTATGAAAAGAAACAAGTGCATGTCATCCCTTGACACTCAAAGCATGTAGTTGATACTTCACCTGTCTGAGACTTGTGGTGTGCTAGGTTTCTTTCAGTATGGCCTTTTTAAGATTCTGTTCTTAGACAAACAACAATCTCTTAAACTACGACTTGCCTTGTCTTTACTTTTGTATTTTGAGGGAAAAAAAATGTTAAAAAAACACTCCAGAATCGCAAAACACAAACTGCCCTCCGAGAGCAAATTAATTTAGAAACAATTTGAGCTTAAGTATTGTAAATGAAATATCTTGTGGAATATTAACATATAATAATCAACCAAAAAAGCACATAAACTCAAATTCTTTTTCTTTAATTTTCAATGAAAGCATTCTCAGAGGATTGGTTAGACACATCTAGTCTTACAACTTCTGCTGCAAATTAAAATCCAGGGAATGTTAGTGGTAACCAAAATCACGTAATGTTTCCTTTCTGGCACACTTGAACTGAGCTTGTGTTCCAACAACAGTTTACACTGGTCTTACTTTTAAGATA
>JAUBOD010000212.1:630798-645246 GCA_032353885.1 Nothura maculosa | reverse complement strand
GGCCCTGCCGAGCCCGGCGGGCGGCGCCGCACGAGCCCCTGGCTGCCCCGCGCCCATGGAGCCCCTTCTGCGGCCGCTCTGCCCTCCGTGGCCGCTTAAAGTTGGTGCTTTTCACATCGTGCTCTCTGGCTTGGAAGCGGTGCCTTCCGCCCCGCGCTCGTTGACGTCCCTTGCACCCGTTGAGTAGGGGTTCCGTGCACGTTAAACGGGTTCCGTGCGCGCTGGGCAGCTGTGGAAACTGCCTTTCCCATCCTTCCCCCTCGCAGAGGAGCCTGTTGAGGCTCCGGGCCGGCATGGCTGGGGTGTATGTGACCAGGGAAGGCCAGAAGGGCCCGTCCTAGGGATCGGCGCTGATCCGATCCAGGCGCGCGGGTTCTTGTGCCGCCCGCTGGGACATGGAGGCCCTTTGGCCCCGCCGAGGCCGCGCTCCAGGCGCCCGCCGGCATCGAGGGCCCCTCCGGCCGCTCCTGCCGGAGCAAGATGGTTAGAGCCGCCGGCTCCCGCTCTTCTTGCCAGCTCCTGTGTTGCCTTTACTGCTGGGTTATAATAACTCATGAAATGACACGGCGGGAGGCTACTATTTTAAGTTCTTTGGCCACTGTACGTTGGAAGCTGTGATAACTTTATTTGCGAGACTTGAAAGTCCAAACATACGAAATATTGAATTTTTGTAAGTTAGTTTTTGGACTCTGTTTATCTCCTAGCTTGTCATTTATTTACTTGATAGTTGGGAACACTTCTGAAAAATACTTTTTTTTGTTTTTGGCAAATACCTATATATCTTAACTGTGTTGAAGATATAGGGAGAGGAAAAAGGGTTGAGCTTCAGCACGTGACAAAACATGGTTATATCGAAGTGCTCAAGTTGCTGTCTGTCACAGCTGAGAAACATTAGCTGAAGAATTGGTTTTGAGCCTCAAATGGAAACATGTTGTAGACTTTTTTTTTTTTTTTTTTTTAAATGTGGCTTAGTAGGGATTGGCTTTAAACTAAGACTAGATTAAATTTGCAGGTGTCAGTGATTTTTCTGGATCTTACTGTATCAGGAGTACAGCTCTGCAACGGCTCTATGGAGAAGCACTCTAATACATTGGCCTGCACCGGCCTGGCCGCCAGGTTGGCTGCACGTGTTTACCTGCTGCCAGGGTTGTGGGTTAGGTGTTTCCTGTGTTCTGAAATGGGGGCAGGTCTCTGCTTTGGGGACTAAACCCTGCTCTGGTCTGCTGCGTTTAGTACCATTTGAGATGCTTCCACAATTTTGACACAGCAGTTTGGGAGTGTAAGTCGTGTTTGCTTCTTAAACGTTTATTCCAAAGACTTTTAGAGGTTAACAAACCTTAACAGAAAAATAGTGAAAATCAATTTCCGAAAGGAGCCTCTTAGGAAAATGTCTATGAGAAAACTCATAGATATTCCTAAGATCATAGTTTGACCAACTAGCTGGTTATTGGAAGGCGTCGTGAAGCCGGTAGTGTAGCCGCTTAATGTGCAAACGAGCACCCATTGCTCCTTGCAGGTTCATTTTTAGTAGCTCTCTGTTGTTAGACATCTATCCCAGGCCTTGAAACTCTGGATGGTAAGGATAGATAGCAAGGTTTGTCACCTATCAAATAAGGTTTTGGCTAAAGTAAATATTTTGAATTAATTATTGCCAACAGTAGTTTTATTGACTGAACTTGTGTTGACTAATGCAAACAGCCTTCAGAAAAGAAGCAGCTATTACAAGTATGCTTTTAACAGAGCTGCAGTGTGCTAGCAGGTATCTGCCTTTTTTTTTTCCTCCAATTAGTTCTTTCAGTGTGAATTATAAAGATTTGTAAATTGTAGAGATTCAACACTTTTCCCTATATATTATCCGATTTGTTTTTCAACTAATCACTTTGAATTCAGAGTCTGTTCCACAGTGTAGCAGTATTCAAAGGTCCCATTTGCAGAAGGGTTAGGCCTGACTTATTAACCACCCGCCAGCCTTGGGAGCTGGCTCGTGGCGTTGGGATTCCTGGGGCAGGTGTGTTACTTGTGTGCACAGCTGTGCACGAGGGGTGCTGAACACGCGGCTCTATCGATCAGCTCTCGGGAGAAACACGCCGGTAATTCTGAGCTAGGTGAGCAGTATGTGCAGACGTGTGGCAGGAGGTGCATGTTTGGTCACTAAGCTCTCTAAAGGTGTAGGTAAGCTAAGCACAAATGTTAGAGATACTGGGTAAAACCTAAGAGTCTCTGCAGTCAAATTTTTGAGCTTATTTATTCCACTTTTTATTTTCTTTAAGAAACCTATTTTTCCTGTATTGATATTTATTTAATGATTACCAAATAATTAAAAAAAACAGTTATTATACTTGCAAGGCAGATTTTTTGTAAGACGGACAGAACTAGTAAGTTAATGTTTATCAAGACTGAAGTGCTAATGCTCAACATGTGGCCAGTATTTTTTCCCATAGAGTTTGTAGTGCTATTGAGTGTGTTGTATCCGGGAATGTTTTCTTTTCCTAACACTAAATGCTTTGATTTTCAATTCTGTTAATAATACAGACATCTATTAATAATATAGCTGTTCTATTACTAATATAGTCAGATTGCATATATCCTGTTCTGATTTCCTTTTGTTCTGGCATTCTTAACTTTGAGGCTTCTGAAATGTCATTGTAAATTAGCTGCCTGGCGATGCCTGTGAGTAGCTCTGCATCAGACGGGCTCAGCTCACATATCTTGGGCGTTCTGTGGACTTGGTCAACACGCTGCAGTGCTAAAAAGAACAAACAGCACAGAAAATGAATGAGAGGCTCTGTAGGACGTGTTTCGGTGTTGCTGCTGACGCGACACGTGCTTTAATGACTTGAATTGGGCTTGCCGTGACATTGCGCTCTTAGCAGCGGAGTCCGAGGTGCAGAGGGACGTGCGGCTGGGGCACCTTCTAGTCCCAGGGTCAGCCCTGCTGAAAGCGACCGTAAATGATGCTGGTGCTCTGTCGTGAGCCTCTAAAGAGAGAAGAGAGGGCAGCAGATAGCATTTTGGGGTACTAAAATGAATGTTTTGTAGCTTTCGCTGAATTTGGACTGAAACTGGAGGAAAGGTAGTTTGAGAATAACTGCTTAAGAAAGGTATCATTATGAGTCCAGGCCCCTCAGACTAGAGTTTGGTCTGCTCTTTCATATGTCTCCATGATTCTTGGACCAAAGGAAAGCATCCAGTTCACAAGTGGGTCCCAGGTAGCAGTTGAGTATTTTCGAACTCTGCAGGGAGCTCATGAATTTTTGCAGAAACTTGAAATTGGAGGGAAGAACCCCATTTATGTAGGAGTTCAAGGAGGAAGATCTACAGTGTGTACTCCTGAAGAAGAGGCTGTGTCAAAGGGAAAACAATATATTTTGAAATACCAAATGAACAGTGTTTTGAGGTGCTAAGAGGAGGTTCCTCATGGAAGGAAGAGGATCTGTGACCTTACCACAGAGGAGCGAATGCCAGGGCACCCACTCAAAGGCTGCTGAATTGGTTGGTGCAGAGTTCAGCAGGTGCCAGTTTGTTTGATGTATGGGCTCCCAGTCATCCTGGATTACCGAGGGTACCCTGAAAAAAAATCCTAAATACTTCAGAAGGAAGGTAATATAAAACTGTATATATTTACTACAGAAATTGTAGGAGTTTGATTTTTATATACAGGTAATTTATTGTCTTCTCAGGCCCTTTCATTTCTTTCTGAAAGATGCAAAGTGCATTAAGGAGATGTTCAAGGTAGGGCAGGTTCCTTCTCTTCAAGCGGGAGGCTGCCCAGAGGACCCGCAGCTGCACGAGTGCAGCGTCCAGCCTGGGGACCCTGCCTGTGTCCCCGTGGGGCCGGCTGCCAGGCACGGAACCAACCACGGCAGCCCCGTATCCGTGGGGTTTGGAGCATGGGCACAAGGACCCTGGCACAACAGCAACTGTGTGTGAGACAGATATATCTGTCTGCAGAGAAATGTCTAGCCCTACGAGCTACTTCATATAGGGAAATCTGATAGAATTATCAGCTTGGTTTAAATCAAAAGCATCGGTTTGCTTTTGCACATCACATTAGTGATGCACACTAATGCCCCACATAAGATAAGTTCTTCCATACACAGACTTCTGGCTTCTGCTGAAGCGATTGTGGGGTGTGCATGACTCTCTGTTTTTAAATGCATCTTCATTTGGAGTGGATTTTAGATCTAATGAAGAAATGCACTTCAGAACATATGGTTGCAGTTGAATTCACTATGTACAGCATGCATAGAAATGAATTATTCAGGAAAATTCATAGCCCTGAAACTGCTCGCTTGAAAATAACCTCTTAGAAATATACCTAAGCCTCTTAGAATAGCTGCTCCCTCTGTAACTGTGTATGCAGATTTTAGGGTGGAAGTGCAAGACTTGGATTGAATGCAAGCTGTTTTCTTGTACGTGGCTGATTTTCACCTTATCCTGAGTCATGCCATAACCGAACCCTGGCAGTGCTATGTTACAGCTGATGCACATCTCCAAGGTGGTCATCTGGATTTTATGGAAGTGAAATTGGATATTGCCCTCCAGCTCCAAGTAGAAGGAAATTCTTCTTTTGTAAGGTAGCACAAGATAAACACGTTTCCTGGGGGATGCAAATATTAGACTAAAGGCAAATTGAGAAACCTTTTGGAAATACACTGTCAATATTATATAACAGTATCGTTTGATGTCGTAAAATCTTGGAAGAATGCCAAAATTGCGACAGACTTAATTTAAACAATTTAAAGAAGACTTTAGAGGTCTTCTGATTTCAATCCATTCAAGGAAAAAAGTGTTTCAGTGTATTCTGTGAGCGGTTCTGTTTTGCTCTTATATTGTATGTGTGTCTTGGGCACCCATTTGCCTTGGGATGACTGCAGAGGAACAGGAGTTGGGTGAGCAGGGATGTCGATGTGCTGAGTATAGTGTGCTGATTCCTGAGAGCTGATGGGTCCTTCCTGGGGGCAGTATGTGTTTGAAAAGAGAGTCTTTGCATCGGAAATCTTTAATTACTTTCATATTAAGCCCTTGTTGGGATTGTAGCTGTGTGGGGGCGTTTGTTTTGATTTTTTTAATTGGCAGCCTCTTAGTTGTAAGGTTGATTTTAGGTACACTGTTGGTTCTAGGGAATGCAGGTGGATGGAGACCCATATCATAGAAGCATAATACTGCTGTCTCCTTTATTTAATATTCACAAAAGTCAGAGTTGGACATCTGCTTTTTACTTTAGAAATTTGCACAACTTTCAAATACTGTTTGAGAGGTTGAATACATAACCTCCCTTAAACCAGACATTTATCTAACACTTTGTTTCTTTTTGTTGACTTCATGCCCTGATAATTTAATTTGGAGTAAATCTTTGAATATGCAACATGTGCTCCACAGTAATGCCTGTGCCACAATGGCAGAGGTGGCAGGCTCGTGCTCTGGGGGTTTTTGTGTGTGCTGCACGTGCTCTGCAGCGGTGGCCGGGGTTTCTGCGGGGCAGCAGCCGCACAAGGGGAGCGGTGGCGCTGGGAGCGCGCGGCCCTGCTGCCTAACGCGGGTCACAACAAGGCACTGTTACCGTGCTCTTGGAATAAGCTATCAGGGTTAAACTGGAGTTCAGGCTTTTGGATTAACCACCAAAGAACCCACAAGATGTTGGGTCATATTTGAAAACTTTCTGATGTTTTCCCTAAAAGTGAGGACTAGAGGAAATACTCTCTAATGCAAGAAAAAGAGCAAAAACTAACGATTTGCATGCTGTGGCTGGGGAAATATTCCAAGCCAAGTATCTTGAACTTTAATCATTTTGGAACTTTAACCTAGCACAGATAACGTAGCAGGTTTGTTTTTTTTCCAGGAATACTATGAACTTACGATGTCAAAGCAAGATAGGTAAGCCTGGATCAAGTCAGCAGGATAGAAGGCCATGCAAACCCCCCTCCAATAGCATTCAACTTCATGCAGGATCTCTAGAGAGTCTATTTAAATATTTGTGATTTTTTAAAAAATCTGTTTGTTTCAGTGATATTAAATTGTTTTGCCCATGCAATTAATGTATTAGCATTGCAGCCGTGCTTAGCTGCATGTCTGAGACCTGCAAGCCGTGGGTCAGGACAGCCTAGGGGCAAGCAGGGCTCCGGGGCAGGGCAGAGGCAGCAGCTCCGTGGCGGTTCTGGCACTGTGGCAGCATCAGGATGAGCTGGACGTGGAGCTGGAGCTCAGAGTATCCTGTCTGGGTACCCCAGCAGCATCTCTTCACTTGCTTCCTCCCATGGTAGTAGTTAGGATTATTTGGCAACACTCGTTCCAGAAGAGCCTGACTGTCTCCTGGTGCCCCGCATGGCTCGGGAGCAACGTGTGAATTATTAAGAGCTCCGTGCAGCTGGAGCGGGGCTGGGGAGGCCTCGCAGCACGCCATGGCTCTGTCCCTGGATTGTGCTGCACTGCATGTGTCTTGCAGGGTTCTTTGCCCTGCGTTTTACACAATATAATGAAAAATAATGGCAGTAGAAGGTTTAAAGCAGATATTCATGAATTCTCGCTTTTTAATCTTGTCAGCGTGCTTTCAATTACTTATTTATTGAGAGCCAGCACCTTTGCAAAAGTATTGGTAGGCAGCATTGAGTGCCATGAGCCTACCAGAAGTGGGCTGTAACAATTTGTTGCTGCCAACATTACAACTTCCTTTAGAAACTTGCAAATGGGGAAAATAAGGGTAATATAAAAAGGACAGTTGCAGAGGAATGGGAATCTTTGCTCATCATCTTCACTCACTGTAGATTTACCTCCAGTTTGATGTAAGTATGTGTGTTAATCACGTCCCCTGTTATAAATACTTTGCTTATGGACCCAAGAAGTTGTGAAAGAACCTGCGTTAGCCTGTCACAAATGTTCAGTAGAGATAGACCCTTTCTGTATAGCATGTCACTCTAATTAGAGTATTGCTGGCAAGTGGCATGTGGGAATATCTTTCCATAAAATACACTTTTTGGTGATCAGTATGTCAGTCTCACTGCGAAGTGTCCATGTACGGTCTGAAGAGAACATGTCTTTATCAGTGTGTTGACCTTGCCTGTCCTCTTGGTTGAGCGAGGTCGAGGAACTGACACAAATCCTTTCTAATTTTTTTTCACTGTGTTATTACAAAGCTGTTCACTGTCTCCATTATTTCAGCAGCAGTTTCTATATTACAAAAGAGGGCTTTTTACGTGTCTTCTGGTTACAAAATAATACAGTTTCTGTGCATCTGCATTCCTTTCCCATCTCCCTCACAGAGATTTTGGTCTTAATTAAAAATGAATGTGTGTGTTCCTTCCAAGTTGAGTGAAGTTTTGCTGCAGAGTTGTGCCTTTGTGCAATGGCTCTTTTGTGTTCAACGGTACTTCCAACAGCTGTCAGTTAAAGTGTGGAGCTAAATGTGGTGCAGTATAGGAACTATTTTGATCTGAATAATGATCATGATTGCAAACTCTTACACAGCCTTAGTCAATGTTGAGTCAGGCTGAAAAAATCAAATCCTTGTAGTCTTTAACTTCAGCTTTATGTCACACCCTTCTTCAGTGAGGCTCCTCAGCTCATGTTTTGAGGCTCCTCTGTTTCCTTAACTTTCTGGTTGTGTTTTGGATACTAGTGTCTTATTTTGACCCATCCATTGAGATTTTCCTTGTAGTAGTCATACTTGGCAGATGTTCATAGGGGAAGAACATTTTCATGTTGATGCTGCCTTGAAGAGCTAGCCAATTATCTGATGTAAACAACTTTCCATGTGCCCGTGCTTCCAAGCTCGGGTGGGAGAGAAGGTTGCCTTGCTGGGCTGCTGCATTTCCTCCTATGTGTAGCTCGGGAGATGAGGCAGGAAGGAGAGTGTTGTCTGCTTCTGTTGCTGTCTTGTCATTATGCTGTATGTCAGTTGCAAATATATTTGGCAAAATTTGTCTAAATTTGAATTAGCTACCAGACTTCAGAAGCTTTTCTTGCTACAATTTTTTCATCACATGGCTTGTAGCTAGTAAAAAATATTATTTCAGTGTTATAGGAGGAGGATCAGTTCCTGAGTAACAGTGTCTTTGAGCAAATGAAGAGAATAAGTGTGATAATGAAGCTCCCCTCTGCTTTCTTGCATTAGGCAGTCCTTGCCCGTGGGTTAAGGCGCTAATGTTAGGTGTCTGGATAGGTGCTGGGAGGTTGGCTGCTCCGCAGCCTCGGGCGAGCTGGAGCACCCCGCTGTTGTGCCGTGATTCAGCACCTCGTAGCACATTCAGGGACTCCCTTGGCTTTCTCGAATAGCGGTCAGCTGGTCATCACTGCTGCAGCATCTACTCACTTCTCTGGTACACGGGCCTAACCTGCTTCATCTTCACATTACTAGTTATTTTGAGGTAGTAAATTCCTTGAATGAGTCTTGGATACATATTCTAGGAGCTCAGAATAGCCTTGCTTTCCATGTGCAAATATGATTTACAAGCCTGGTACAGTGCAGAGAGGGCACAGTTTGAAGAGTCCTGAAGGGCTGCCCCATCCTGGAGTGGGTGCAGTGCAGAGTGAGTTCCTTGAGCGCATCGGGATGGTCTGGAAGAATTTTAAGACCTCGGTCTCATGGAAACTCTTTCAGTGGAGGGAATTGCTAGGTTTGTATTGGTAGGTTCCTGACAGACAAGCTAGTAGGATCTGCTGGGAAAAGAAGTTCAGGTTGTGATTTGACCCATAGGATTAGTGGGAGGAGAGGCTTCTCCTGACCCTTTGGAAGAGGAGACTGGTGATCTACATGAGACAAGGAAGCGTTTGCTTCAGCGGAGGCTTTGCCCGCTCCTCACAGTTCCCTCATTCCTCACAGTTCCGCAGTCCCACCCCGAGGGAGCAGCGGGCCTGGGAGGAGGCCGGGGGCTCCCCAGCACCCAGGGGGGCCGTGCGCAGGGTGCTGGGCGCTGCTGCTCCGACCTGCCCTTCGGCACCTGCCCCCCGAGCCGAGCGTCCCAGCGCAGCGGAGCGACCCGAGCGTGAGCAGTGAGAGTAGCGCACAAGGTGTGCACCTTGAAGGGTGCCTGTCGTGAGGTGAGTCCCAACACGAACACTGGCTGGTGAAACCTGTGCAGAGGTCACTGCGCACACCCTTACTGTAAAGATAACAGATCGTCAAGGTAAAACCTTACCTCAAGCGTGCCTTGGCATAGTGAGTGTGGGTCCTCCTCCAAAATCCACCCTCTGGGGTTACTTCTGAGCACTTGGAAATTGGGGGAAATTACTTTTGAAATGGAGTTTTCCCTGAGTGTGACGAGTTCCTCCCACTCTGTCCCCACCTGGAAGTGTTAGAAAGCTCTAGCATTTGCTTTGACTTTCCAGGTGCCGTAACTGCAGTTCAGGTTTTATTTGAAAATGGTCCTTTGCTAGAGCAAACAAAGCATCACAATCTGCAACTGTACCGTATTGTCAAACTAATTTCTAAGTTTTTTTTTCCCTAACTTTGAGAGGATCAACCTTGACAGATTTATTGTGAAGGCAGCGTGAGTTTAATTGCAGGTTGCCAAAATTATACCTAAATTTTTAGTTCAGGATTCAAAATATCCTTGACATATGTTAAAGAAATGGAGGATTTTTGAGTTTTAAATCTGTTTTTTTTTTTTTTGCCTACTTGGTAGCTGAAAGAGCAGGTTGGTTTACACAGATGGACATGGAGTGGTTTTCTAGCATTATCAGAGAGCCCTCTGAGGTGCGAGTTCCTAATCTGTAGTGAAGAACGTGTGGGCAGCAGCAGCTGCGAGTGGGAATGCAGGCTGGGAGCAGCTCCCGGGCTTGGCTGTGGTGCGAGGAGCCGGAGCCTTGGGTGGCGGTTGCCTCTCCGTGCAAGGGGCTGCCGAGGGCTGCCTGGCACGAGCGCTCGGAGGCCTCCCTCCGCCCTGGGGAGGTGGGTCTGAGTTAATGATTACCTGGCGCTCCGTACTCTCCTTTAACCCATCTCTCCGGCATAATCAGTTTTTCTTGTTTATGACTCGGTGTCTGAGAGGCAGAAGCCCCTGTGTGTGTGAGAGCCGAGGGCTCTTCTCAGCTCTCTGCAATTGCCGGAGCAGGGGGTGCCCTGTGACAGGCTGCGCTCGCAGGGAGGCAGCGGCTGCCGCAAAGCGCCCGGCCCCGATCCGGGGCTTTGCCTGGAGATCCTCCTGGGAAACACGTCTCAGCCTACGCAGGGAGCGGGTGGGTCTCGCCGTGCGATTTGGGCAGCTCGCAGGTTGTTGATGTATTTACAGCCCTGACACCCTGGAGGCAATATACTACAGAGGTCTGTGAAGAACCTTTGCACCAAGGTAGCTTTATAAAAACAAATAGAAATGAGAATAAGCTGTTCTGCCACGTGCCTCTCTTCTGGTTTAATTGTAAACACCACTGTTGATATTTACCAGACTGATTCACTCTACAGGCACCTTGTTGAAGCTCCTCCCCTGCCTGTTATCGTTGGTGTAGCAGGTGTCAGACAGACCCAGGTGTTGCTGCGCTCTTGGGAAGGCCCAGCTAAGGCACGCTGGAATACGACTGCTCTTGTAGAAGTTGCTTTTACTTTTGATTAACCTCTTGCTTAAAACATTTATAAACCAATTTGTCTGTTTATTTTCATGAAAACTTTTTAACTGGGAGTATACGGCAGGCTGAGGAACTATTAGTCCCTCACCATAAGAAATAGATACTTCTAACTTTTCTGTGGTTTTACCTCTTTATAATTATATTTCAGGTTGTAACTTGGTAACATATAAAGTGCATAATAGCTGCACTGTGAGGATTCTCTTATTATAAAACTGTCTTTTAAATTACATAGCCTGTATATGTAGCTGTATTCCAACATTGTAATACTTTTCTACAAGCAATCTGAAGAAAAACTTTGTGGTAGTAGTTCTTTATATATCCTCACCAGAAGACACGAGGGAGTCACAGCTATGTTTCGGATAAGATATTTTTAGCAGTTGAAATCTTTGCCATTGTAAAATAATGATTTGCACATTTCTATCTACTGTTTCTCACTTTGTTTTTCCTGCAGAAAAGCTGCATTCCTGCTTCATTTTGCTGTTTCGTTCAGCTGGGTTGAGGTAGCAGTATCCTCTAGCTCCCTTTTTTTCCCCCTCGCTCTGTTAACAAGACTCTTTCCCTGCTTTTGCTCACCTGTTGCCTGGAGAACAGAAGCAGGAGCCTTTCACAGCCCTCACTGCAGAGAGAGACCCATAGAGCTGCTTTCCAGGCATGAAATAAAAATATATTTGCACTCGAGTGGAGATGCAGCTATGTTTTTATGTACAATAGAACTTGGAAGGCAAAAAAGAAAGAGTTGGAATTGAAAGTACTTCTTAAAATGGTCTTTCCACGTAGATTTCTTTTCTGGAAATTCTGCAAAAATGGAAAGCAAAGCCCAGCCTGCACATGACTTGAGTTTAAAATAAAACTGAATAAAGAACTGAATAGAATGCTACAATAACTTGTGGGGATTGGGGCAATCGTGGGGTTTGGGTGGTGGGAAGAGGTATTTTTATTGTGTATGTGCAGCCCTTTATACATGATAGTGAGGTGAGCTCCTGTTGGCCAGAGGTGGCCTGCTCCATGGAGCTCTGCCCGGTCAAGGTGCTGCTTCCGTGGCTGCTGGTTGCCCCTTGGCCTTTTGCTCCACGCTTCCCCTGCAGGAATATCAGTGAGCTTCAGGAGAAGGGAACTTCAGTGAGCCTCAGGAAAAGGTGCCTTGCTTGACTTAACTGATTTAACTTGGCTAACTTTGCCTCAGATGGATTAGGGAGCCTCATTTAATCCTCTTACAGCAGACCCTGAAGGGAAGCTAGGGAGGGGCAATAAACACCTGCAGTATAATGGGAAAGGCCAGGAATATGTCTGGTTTGCCTAGCAATTTGCAACGTGGAACCCTGCTTGTGCCCTAGGAAACTGCTTTATACACTGGATATCTTGATTTTTAGTGATTTGTAGTAATCACAAAGCAGCAGAATACCTGCTTCAGGGGTGAAGTATGAAAAGGTGGTTTTGTGAAGCTGTATTTCTCACAGGTGAATTCAGCTGAAGACAAATTTGAGTGATAAGAAAAAATCCCATCTGCTTAAGCTTTCTATTTCTACCAGCTTAATAATGTGGAAATCTTGCTGGATGTTTCTCTTTAAAGTTTCCCTAGGGCATGTGTGGGCCCAAACTACAGTTACTGTGTGGCCTATAATATGTTGACAAAGTTCAGCAACTAGATATATAAAAGGGGATGGTGAAAGTCTTTGATGCTTTTAAAAACTGTTTGCTTTATCATGCCTGGTTTCAGCTTCTTCTGAGACTGATAGATCAGTTGTCTTGAAGTGCAGTTTCCTATTAAATCACCTGCAGGTGCTGTTAGATGCTTTTCAGTAGCTGAAACCTTGAACATGTTAAAGGAACTGGTCTGCTAGCGGCCTGGGTGGGAGGGAGGAGACCTCGGGAGATGCTTTGAACCTGCACATCCCTGCCCTGCTCCAGTGTTGGCTTCTGCTTGAGACCATATGTGAGCACAATTGTGGTCTCCATGTTGTCTATACTGTGCCTGTTTTGTTACTCCCATGCACATGGTGAGAACAGTAATTTGGAAATGATCTTATTAAGCTCTCGGGAGATTTGTGTAAAATTTGATGAAATGGAAGGTGAGTTTGGGAAGCTGCTGGATTCCCTGTCTTATGGAAGCACCATGTTCCTTCTAAAACCTAAAAAAGAAGCAAGGGTGGGATGACGGAGTCAGGCTTCCACGTCTTTCCTTTCCATAGTTTGTCAGAATCCCCTTCAGGACCAAAGAGCTCTCTAATAGGAGAGGGGCAAGTTTTGTTCAGTTCATAACTTCTGAGGTGTCAGAAATTCCTGCCATAATTCTGTTTTATAGTTGCCACCACAATGCACACTGTTTTTTGGCAGAGCAGCTTTGGAAGCTTCAAGTCAGAGTTGTTTGCTCTTGTTCTATACAATACTGGCCTTCCAGATGAAATTCTTATGAATTTCTCCAGAAAATCTTGGTAAAGAATAAATTGTAGCAAATCAGCACTAGGGAATTGGCCAAGTAACTTTGTATGTGTTTATGGCAAACACCCCTTGTTTTAAATTGTCTTTGGTAATTGTGTTACAAACAGGGAATGTCCGCGCCTGGGGCAGAGAGGGCTGTTGGGATGGGTGGCGAGCTTTGTAATCCACTTGTTCTTAATAGCAGGAGCAGCAGCTGTGGTAACTCCCTTATAAAAGAAATCAGAGTGTGCATGTCTGCGTAACTCCTGTGAAATGGAAATAGAAGAGCCAGAGGAGGGTGGAAGAATAACAGAATTCCAGAATGCTGGAGCAGGCAGCTCCTCAAGGAGAAGCTATTTCCCTGCTTAGGAGAAGCTGTGTGTGAGTGTGCAGGGACGTTTTTGCTTTGCTGTACACACCTGCGGTGATAAGGAATCAGCAGCTCTTTGTCTCAGTGTCTGTTGTGCTTGGTAAGGATGGAAACAACCTTTTTTAGTTCCAGATCTGGGTTTAGAGAAAGAGTAAGTTCTACTGATTTTTATTTCCAGTAACACAAGTGTAATGACAAGTGTTGGTGACTGTCCATGTGTCTGTTGGGCTGTGTGCATGTTGGTCTTGTGAGTGCATGGTTAATTTTGAGTGCATTGGCAAGGGGCGATAAGATTCATCCCCCAGAGCAGCAGTGGCTTGGATATAGACAGACGAGCTTGAGGAGCCCAGGTTCAGCCGTGCAGAGCACACAAGTGGTGTTACAAATAAAGCAAGGTGTGATCAAAGCGAGTGAGAAGCGTCACGGCTTGTGCAGTACTTGTGCTGGCACAAAAGCTGAGGTTTTTGGCCAGAATGGCTTGAACAGAATGTGGAGGTTTTTTTCCTGCAATTTTGGCTTTTGAGACATCTTTATTTCTTAAACATTCTTCATTGTCTGTGTCAGATAAATGAAGTGAACATTATCGGTAGAGGTTTCTGTTTTCTATACATTTATTCCTAATCTCTGTGTAATACTTTTGTTGTATTTTCTAATGACACAGAACTTAACTTGCGAGATTTGAAAATGTGCTTTTGAGATAGGAGATTTTGTAGCTGCTGCTGTGTTTTAAAACATATTCAGAGCAAGTGTAAGAGATTTTCTTGTGTTATGATTCCTGGAAATATATGTGAATGGGATCAATGATTGTAAAGACAAAATATCTCTAGATAATTAGGTCAGGCTTTTTACAGTGTAATTTCATTCCAAAAACAAGTCTCTTCTTAAAAGACTTTTCTCTAAAACAACTAATGAATGTAGTAGCATTAAATAATAAAATAGTGTTAAGATGCCAAAAATAACTTCCGATTCTCTTTGATCTCCATTTTGGCTAAAAATACAGAATACACCAGAGGCTCTTGTAAACAGACTCTGTTAATCCGGACAAATTGTTTTGAGAAACACGACTAAAATGTTGATTAAGACAGAGAATAACCTTGAGTTTT
>JAUBOD010000212.1:600098-615553 GCA_032353885.1 Nothura maculosa | reverse complement strand
CTCTGCTGGCTTGGTTTTTATAAGGTCATGGAGATGTGATTTCATTACTGCACTTATGTTCTGTTAAGGTTGAACTTCGGTATAAATGGATTGCTCTTAAAATAGAGTATGAAATATTGTTTATGGCAAAATTTATTGATAACATATTTGAAAATGTCATCCAGAATAGTAGTTTTATTCGTAATGTACACACTACCTGCTTTTTCATGTATTGCACTTTTACCTGGACTTAGGTAATGTAAATATCAAGAGCTCTTCTAAGCTCTTTCATATACTTATGCTTCAGTAATGCTTTTGTATCCTGCAAGATGTGACTGCAATCCATTCAGATTTAAGAGCAATTAAAAAAAAAAAAAAAAGACTATCCCCTGTCTGAAAATAACCATGGTCACAGTTTTATTATGTCTAATTGTATTCTTATTTTAAGGTAATGATGTTGGGAGGAGTTCATATGGTGCCATGCAAGTGAAACAGGCTTTTGATTATGCCTATGTTGTTTTGAGCCATGCAGTTTCCCCAATAGCTAAATATTATCCTAACAACGAAACTGAAAGGTAAATTTTATAAGTCTACATTTCAGATGTTCATTGTATATATTCTTGTGTCCTTAAAGCTAATTTTTGTCTGTTCTGGTTTACAGTATATTAGGTAGGATAATTAGAGTGACACAAGAAGTTGCGACGTACAGAGACTGGATATCAAAGCAGTGGGGAATGCAAAGTAGGACCGAGTCTTCTTGCAACGGTAAGAGGTGACTGAGTGTGACTGCACGGTGGGAAACTCTGCATTTTTGGGATATGTAGATTTTCTTGCTGCTGGTTTGAATCCACAAATCGATGCATGCATTTTAACTTTACTTTTAGGGTAAATGCTGAAATAATGCACTTGGTGTGTCTTCATCCAGAACAACTTAGAGTTGTAGCAGAATGACAGGACTATACCATACTTTTTTCTATCACTTTTAAGGCTATAGATTTAGTAGAGAGATCTGTAAAGAGGGCTGGTTTACAATTAATTTTATACTCTTGTCAAAGTTTAGTTGGAGAAGATGACCCAGCTGCCCACTGTTTACGTTGGGTTGGTTTTTGTCTGTTTGTTTGCAAAGCGCTTGTCAGCAAGTCGCGTCCCGCACTCCCTGTGAAGGGGATGTGCTCCTGGGCTGCTCTTGTTTTATTAGCCTGTGGACTTTTGCTATGGGCTCTTGGTGAGGGCAAGCAGCCACAGCTCAGTCCTCCCAAGTTCCACAGTGATGCTTCACTGCCTGATGCAATGTATACATTAAATTCCATATATGAATGGACATAATATGTTGCATACATTTTTCTGAAAGCAAGTTTAGTACAAGTTAGTCATGTCCTGAGCTGCTGATATTGATGTTTGTTTTCTAAAGTGTTTAAAAAAGAAAAAAAGGAAAAAAAAAAAAGTACTGTCATTATATGAATACCAGTTTCTGGGGATAAAAAGAAGCGTTAATGCCTAATGCTCACATGTCCTGTGAGATAGAAGAGTGTGATAAAAGTAACCCTATTAGGAACATAGTGGTGGTAGCTACAGCAGTCATCTTCCAGATCTGGTTTAGATTTAAGCCCTGATTGTTTTTATTACTTTCATTTTCCTAAGAAGCAGTCATTCAATTTAGGGCATCCTGCAAAATAACCAGACTTAAGCAGGAGTTCTTTTGATCCCAGCAGCTCCAGCAGAAGACTGGGAGCTGCTGAGCACTGAATGCACAGGAGCAGCAGTATTTAAATCTCCGTAGCTGAGTGCTGTGGCATGAAATGTTTTTCTGCAGCACCTCGGAGCTCTCCTCCCTCCCTGTTCTTTAATTTCCTTCTTGAGCTGCAGCTGGTGCAGCCTGATTGTCAGTGCACAAGGGGCCCTGCTATGAAACTGCCACGTCCTCTGCACGGTGCTTCCTGCACGCGGTACCAACACGTGTGTGTGTGTGTGTGTGTGTGCACATTGCAAGCAGATACGTGCACAAGTGTGTGTCCTGGTGGTGCTGGCTCCGATAGCCGTGCAATATCTAACTGTACATGTACATGTGCAGCATTTTAGCTGATAACGTGTGCTGATGTTTCTCATTTGGTTTTCATAGGTAATGGAGTAACCTTGATAGTAGATACGCAGCAGCTAGACAAATGCAACAATAATCTCTCTGAAGAGAATGAAGCACTGGGAAAACCTAGAAATAAAACTTCAGAAACACTTAGTAAACATTCTTCAAATTCTTCATCAGGTCCCTTATCATCATCATCATCTACGTTGTCCAGCTCTAGTGATGTAGTAAGTATTGGACATTCGTTATGTTTTTCCTTTACACATATTGGCAGGGAATACATTTGGAAAGTTTGAAATTTGAGTGTGTTTTTTATCCAGAATCCTGATTTGCATAAGTGCATATCTCTTATGCAATTTTGTATGTAAATTGCAGTGTGTTTTCTGACACAGTACATGTAGAAAGTGAGTACAGTAGATACAAACTTGCTTAACCCTCTCTGGGAAAGCTGTCTCTCAAAAAAGACCTATAGTGCTAAGCCCTATATATTAAAAACAGCCAGAACAAAAACTTACAGCACAAAATTCCCTGTGAACATTTGTTGGAATGGAAATTCTATTTTAAAATGAACAAATAAAGGATAAATCCCCAAATGAGAACATGCATCAATACCTTTTTTCTCTGTTTATGTGGGAAGAATTCTGGATTGAAAAAGTTTTTATAGCTAGTAAAATAAAGGCATTTTAACTTAAGTCCACTCCATTGTTGGGTCTAATTTTAAGAAAAACTCACTTTATTTTTAAGGAAAAATATCACTAATACTTTAAATTTTCCTGAAGGATTCTGATGGAACACCTTGCAAAACCTCTAAACAATTGAGTTGTCGTCAGTCTACCACAAACAGAGTGGGGTCACAAGAAGTATCACTGGAATCCTCCCAATCAAGTGGGAAAACACAAAATAGCCAAACAGCCAATACATCCAGCAACACGAACAAATCGCAGGTTTGTGAACTGTAAAAAACAAGCAAACATTCAAAAAATAAAACCCCACTGTGTAGAATGTATGAATATTCCTAATGCCTTCTACGGAAGGATAGCTTTTTCTGGGAGGAAAACGCTCTTCCCTTTTAGCCCGTTAGAAAGCTTGGAGCACAAATTATATCAAATTATATCATTCTCTGTTAGGCTTACAGAGAAATTTTTAACAATGGTTTTCACAAACTTAAAACAGATAAAGTTGCATTGCTATTTATTTGATCTGGGAAATGCAGGTTTGTCAGCAGCCTACAGTGTTGTGTAAAATTCCTCTGTGCAAAAAATCATGTCAGTTTGGTCTTTACTGCAAAATATACCAGCACTAGCAAGTGATGCTTATGGTTAGTGAAAAATATTTAGCAAAAATGTGTACTGAGACTAGACTGGCTGCTGTGTTAACTTCTGATACTGTTTGAAGAGCATTTGATTAAGGGAGATGGAGGTGCATAAAACTCCCTCTCACTTTCCCTCAAGGCAGATACAAGTGATACAGATACTTTTACAAGTCAAGCTGAACAACTGGATATAAACTGTTTATTATTATTATATAATCCAGCATATAATATTGTTCATTCATATATATTCATAATATATAATAATGTTATATCGATTAATACTGTTTTCAGCCTCAGGACAGCTTTAATATATGAAAGATAGCCTGATATCTTCCGATAAATTATTTCTGCACACTAGTTCCTGGAAAATTTCCTGCCTCTTAACTGCTGCCCATCTGTAGCTGGTATTGACAGTGTTTGCAGATCAGGCCTCACAGTCACTCTGTGCTAATTCCATACTGAGCAGGGCTAGTCCTGTGTTGAGAGGTACTGCAATGTGAATGTGCCCATTTGGAGATACTCTTAAGTCTCTGAAAGTTGTAAGATTACCCTGGTTCTAGAGGAACGTTGACCACATTTTGCAGAGATGTGATTTGGGCAGACTCCAACGAGTCTCCTTTTGGGTTATGCACTGCTCTTTCTCTAAGGCATTGTGCAGTCACGGCACCTGTTTGCTTGCACAGTAGTACAGAACTAGTTGCCTGCTTCCTCCTTGGCACTCCCGACTTACAGTGTTCCCTTCTCCTTACAGCATGGATCCACACGGTTATTTCGCTCCTCTAACAAAGGCTTCCAAGGTCCAACAAACTCAAGCCATGGTACCTCAGTCTCAAACAAACAGCATCAAGGCAGCAAGTCACACCATCAGTATTTCCATGGCAAAAAGAGGAAACACAAGAGGGATGCGACCCTGTCAGACCTTTGTAGATAGTTGCCTATTTTATGACTGTTCTTCTGTGTGCAATGATCTCATGCTACAGGATAGTTTGATAGTGACTCCTTGGATCTCTTCCGGAGCTTCAGACTGTTCAGACATTGATTAGCAACTGCATTTTTTTTCCCAGCTCGCCACGGAACGGATCATGAAGATTGATCACTGCAAAAAAAGAAAAAAAGAAAAAAAAAAGAAAAAAAGGAAAAAAAGGGAAAAAAAGAAAAAAAGACAAAAAGAGGACAAAGGCTGCTCATTTGATAAGTCATATGCTACAACAGGGTCATTTAGGATATAAAAGCTTGAATGTAAAATAAATGTATCTCCCATCAGCTCATGCTGACCTGTAGGGGTAGTACTCAGTATGTCTAGGGGGTGGTAACAAACAAATAAAAATATAGGAAAAAAACAAAGAATTGTATTTTGAGGGAAACCCAGCCTTTAAAGGTGAAAGTGATTTGTGCATGATTTTTTTATTATTTTTGCATATAATTACCATTTTATTGTGTATATATAGATGACCATATAGGAAAACTGACATTTGTAATAGTGGATTTGTTAATACTTTTTACATAACATTACTGTTTAAATTGTAAACATAAATTTTTCTCAGGATTAGTTTGGAAAATAATCTGAATTGTCATCTTAACATCGATATAAAGAGACATTACTAGTTATATTGCTCAGAATTTCTTTTTTGGCATTTAAAAGATTTAATAGTACATTTGATCTGCAAAAGTTGTTCCTCTGAAAGAAAAGTTGATGGTGGCAAATGAAGCTTTTCATTTGTATAAAGTGTACATGTACTTTGTGTAGACACTGAGCTTGTCATCGCTGAGATGTAACCTTCACCTTTGTTTTCTAGAGTGCCATCATTTCAGGCAATGGGGTTTTACAGTTGCACCCCTCTCTTCCTCCTCTTAGTAGTGTCATCTCCTGCCCCCCCTTTTTTAATTTAACATAAGCCACTTGGGGTTTTTTTGTTGGGGTGGTGATGGTTTCTCTTGTTTTGTTTTTCTTTCCAGTTAAAAACAGACAGACAGAAGGACTTGGTTTGTTACAAACGTTTGCATTCCTGGGCTGCTTTAATCCCATGCCTCTTTGTTTGTGCCTTCCCTCCCCTTTTCAGGTCTGGGTTTTTTTTGTCTTTTATATTTTTGCTAACTCCTGTAGGAGATGATAACTGTTAAAGCTTTAAGTAAATTTTACTATTAAAGTATTTTTTCTCACTCCCCTCTTAGGCATTTTTATATTTACACTTAATTATTAAAAAAGGAAAAAAAACCTTCAAATAATGAACTATATTTTGTATTGCCTTAAAGACCCCAACCGTTCATATCTCCTAGTATTTCTTCACTGAACTAGTTCCCATTCGGTTAAAGCCGCATTTGTCAGGTTGCGTCGCACGCTGAGCCTAGGATGCCGCGGACGCCAGTGGGACGTGCGACACCGCAGGTACCGTTGGGAGGAGACGCTGGGACACGCCAGTGGTCGGCGTAAAGCGGCTTTTACTTGTCACGTTTTAGAGAGGGAGGAGTCCGTGTTCCGCATGCGGAGCCGTATTCAATGCAGCTCTGCTGGAGATGATGCTTTTATAAAAAGTACTGTTAACTTTTAGACATTTTCTTTTATATGCATTTACAGAGTACTACAGACCAACCTGACCTTTAGTGGGCACTAACGAGTGCAAAGAATTTTAAAGTTAAATAATGCTAAGATAAGACCGGAACTGATGTCATCACTTAAATTAATAAACATTTTCAACGTGTTAAAGTGTTTTACTTCAAAAAGGAAAATAGATGTATTCCAAAGATATGAAAAGTCGTAACAGTTACTCAAACACTAAGCTTAAAAGTGATGTTAATTTGACAATTTTTAAAAAAAAATTTAGATTCATGTTGATCAACTAATTTTATCAACACAATGTTGAGCTTTTGTTCATAGAAACTAGTAAAAGTTGTACCACATTATGCATAATCACAGTATTTATTTTGTTTTAGATTATTGTGAATGTGTAGACTTATGTTCACCGCTTAGGGAACAATTATTTATAAATTATATTAATCCAGTATTGTTAGCTGCTATTAGCAAAACTGTTCCAAAACTTAATACTTGCAGAGATCCGTATCGCATTTACCACACTGAAGTGTTTTTAAAAGAATCACCCTCATCGTCGAAAGCAAATGTACTCCTAGGGTGCAGATATTAGTGTTCCAATAAGCATGTGATAATTTTAAGGTGGTGGTAGCGGGAAGATAATCTTGATTCCATTGGGAATCTTAGGTTTGCCTCAATTTATGGTTTTCATAAATTTAATGGAAAATAGCTTTTCCTGGACTGCTCAAGTTTCTTTTTGGTAAACAGTATCTTTCTAAAAGAAGAAAAAAAAAAAAAAAAAAAAAAAAGGCATGAAGGAAGAATTGAGGCATTTTACATTGCCTCAAAAGACCAGCATTGTATTCATAAAATACTGTATATCTTGCAAATCTTTATTTAAACAGAACAGTTGAACTGTTCGTTTTTCAATCTGAAGTAAAATACTTTCAAGATCTTTTAGTTTGCCTGCTCATTTGTCTTGTACATTTCATCTCTGTATTTGACTCAAGTCTAATTCCTTTTTGAGTTTCAATACTTTTGTGAAGATTTTGTGAATATATGAAAAATAAATGTTTAATCTAACTCCTGCAGTTTATCACCATTCTTGACACTTAACCCTGTTTTTCTCTTGGCAGCACTGTGGAAAGAACAGAGCCCAGCCTGCTTCGTAACGCTCTTGTGGTAGCTGATTGCCAGCCCCAGCCACGTGTAATTTTGGAGTTTATTTTGTTCAAGGAGGCCAGGTCTGATGTATGGGCTTCTTTTCTTTTAAAGAAAAAAAAAAACAGAATATATATTTTTAGGAGTAAATGGAAGAATGTAAAGACAATGTATTAATTTTCTTGACCTTTTGTGTGCAAGATGCATGCAGAAGTTCTACAAGGTTTCCCCTGCGCTCTGTCCCCAGCGGGCGCGTTGCTGACGTTGCAGGTGCAGTGCAGCCCTGGTTTGACGCTGGGGCTCCGAGCAGAGCGCTGCAGAAAGAGGCTCTAGAAGAATCTCTTCTGCAAACATTAACATAAATGTAAACGTTGGCTGCCTTTAGCTGGAGTCTTTGCCATAGTTCCTGAAGTGGAGCTCATTTTCCCAGGGTATATTCTTAACTTGGGTTATATTTCTTCCCTACATAAATTGCTAGGGAGATGCATACATACTGAAAATCCCTAGAGTCCTCCTTGTGGTAGTTTAGTAAAGATTATCAGAAATAATCAAGTAAACTGAAATTTTATTAATCTCCCAGTTGCATGTGAAATTATGATACTTTATTGTTGCATGTTAGATTATGATGCCTTGTTTTGGCTCCTTTCAGAACAGTTCAAATTTCTAGTTAAATGGGGGAGTGGGCGTAAGAAATGTGTAGTTTTGCTTGCCTGCTCCTTTGGAATTGCCAGTCTTGCACCTTGGGGCAGGAAAGCGGCGGCGCGAGGAAATCCGCGCGTTGGAGCGGGACGGGTTCTGTGTGCGCACAGAAGGCAGCACAGAGCCAGTAGCTGCCTGGGAGGCAGCACAGAGCCAGTAGCTGCCTCCCAGTTTGGAGCTCTGTTGGTTACATTTTTATGATAAACTTGATTATCCTAGAAGATAATCTTTTAAAAACAATTAGTATTCCAAGGTGAGCATTTAAGAAGGGAAGGAGATATATGTATATATCTTAAACATTCGACTATCACAATGACTATTGGTCAGTTTTGGAAAAAAAAAAAAAAATGTGTGTTGAAACAGTGTTTCTGGGACCTAAAAGCAGAGTATTTGATAGTTTTATTCTCTAGTTATTTTGTAGTGTTTCCACAAGATGATAAATAGTTTCTTAAAAATGTTTTCCAGTTGCAGTGCCCTAAATGTTAGTGTCTTGACTTACTTCCTGTGAGTCATTTACAAGCGTGTCAGATACAGCGGCAGCGTAAGTACCCCAGTTGAAATGAGCCCTGCAGTTCTGCGAGCACTCTAAGGCCACAGCTGTAGATGTATCTGAGCTTTCTCCATTTCCTGGTTTTCTTTGAGCCCAATGAATTCTTTGGAGGCTTCCTGTAGGCATGTTGAGTAGTTTTACTGAGATTCTCAAATGTGAGAATCCTCTGCAAGTTGCTTAATGAACAGTCTTCTGAGATGCATAAGAATTAATTCAAGTGGCCTTGCTGGGCCTAGAAAAGCTTTTAAGTTTGTGACAAGCACACAAGAAAAGAGCCAGGAAGTGGTTTTTGTCTATACATTTAGCACTGTGATGATAAATCAAACTAAAAGAAACTTTAGATGACTGTTCAGGTCACTTTGTTTTGAGCAGTTCTGATTTTATTTATTTTTTTAGTTCTTGGTAGGTGTAGTGGTTTTCCATCACCGCCATTTTGTTGGTATTTTGGACCCTATAAAATCTGAAATGTGGTGCTGTTGTTGCACCTGACCACTAAGTACACAAATAAGATAAAAAAGAAATCCTGGAGAGCTTCACCATAAAAGCCGCTTGGGGGATTGACATCTTTTTGCCTTTCAAGGCACGTGAGCAAGTCTTCTCTCGAGTTAGTTTGTTAGGACTTTATTTCATGTCAGGTACTGAACAACTCAAATCCTGACTCTGATTACCAGGAAGGGAGACTTCAATATCTGTGAAGGCATTTGTCAGCCATTAGCCTGGAGCTGGTATGTCTTGGTGGTGCCCTCTTCTGATAGGAGTCCCGCAGAAGATGGCATCTTAATCCTCTATTGAGTTGAGGCTCATAATCCTTTTCCGAACTCTGAGATCAGTCTCCAATTTAGTGGCCTGCTGGCTTAGTAGCAAACACGGCATTTGTCAACATTTGTCCAAGAGGCTATCATAATGCAGGAAGGGACATTGACAGTGCTTTAGAAGTTTTCCTGTTGCTGTAACTCCTTTAGAAACAAGAACAAAAAAACCCATTGAATGTGAGGTATGAATGTGTCTCCTTAGCACCTATGCACCCATGTTCAAAGCTAGTTCCTGCATGAATCATTTGGTTATCTCTTCACATGCTAGGCTGACTTTAAAAGCTTATGTATGTTGAAGTCTTCATTTCCAGGAAGGCAAAGCAGCTGAAGACACCACTTGGCTGCGTTCAAGAACCAGCCTGTAAAGAACACGTGTACGTGGTGGTGGAAGCCCTGGTGCAGACTGGGTGAGTGTTTGTTTAAATCACTCAGACACACACACACGCATAAAACTTACTTTGCTAATGTGTGAAACAGTGTTTGGCTCAAGCTGAAAGATCATTAAGCAATCAAATACATCTCAATAGCTATTAGAGAAAGTAATCAGTGCTCAGTTGCATTTTTCCAAGTCTAAAGTTCATTTACTGTAGCAGGTTTGGTGATAGGGAACATGCTGGTTAAACTGTTTTTGCAGCCTAGCAATTTAGTACGAGAATGTTTTCTCTGGACTTAAAGCTCCTTTCTGAGATTCTTCTGCTTGGTTTCTCCTTAGAAAACAAAGCAAGTCCCTGTTGCTGGACTGTGTTAAACAGATTGCTGCACCAAAATTAAGGAGTACTTCCCGTACAACAAAATGCATTGGGTGAGATGTGAGGTAACAGTTGCTGTTAGTATTTCCCTCCTAGCTATAGCATCAGCCTTTGCATTATCCTCAGTGGCCTATTTCCAAACAAGACTGCCCTCAGCTTGTATTACCAGGCACCTACAAATGAGCTTCATTCGAGATCACTCTAGCGAAGGTGGTGGTGGGGAAGGGCACTAAGTTTATTCCTGCTGCTACCCCTCGTGCCCACTCCTCGTTTCAGTGGATCTTGAATCAAGCTCAGCTGCGGTTGCCTGGTAATCAGTACCTTGAAAAGACCATTCTGAGTCAGAAAAATCAATGGCTATTCCAAAGGCAGACAGAAATCTTTCATATTTTCTTCCTTCAATGATCACTTGTCTGTTTTTTTTTTTTTTTCCTTCGGGATCTTTAACAATATGTAAGAAAAACTTACACATTTGTTTAATTATAAAGGAGGGAAAATATTTTTTTTCCTTTGACTCAAGTTTAATGGGCCTCTGTTGATTTAATCAGGTATGATCTGTCCACAGTGTTGTGTGGGGGGATTTTTTTTTAATGATTTATAACAGAAGGAAAAAAAGTTCATGTTTCCTAGGGCATTCTTTAGAACCTTTCTATCTTATTATAGCGTTATGCTTTTATGTAAAAACATGTTTTTCCTAATAATATACACTGTCCACTTGTTTCATACCAATTCTTCTAACGTGTGCTGCTTAGTTTCCAATATGCTCTTCTGATTACTCATGCAAAGACTTTGGAAGTGCAAATTGAACATAATGAGCTAAAGAGTTTCATCAATCACTGTGAAATAATACAGTCTGTTCTGGGAGTCTCCTTAAATCAGTAACATCTCCCATTTTATTACAAACTCCACCTGCAGACAGACAAACCCTAGCTTAATAACTTAATTTAGCTTAGATTTTAAAACTCTGATTTAAAAGAGAACGTAATACAGGCAAGTGAAGGTTCACAAGGGTACCGCAATGATCCAGCAGGTCTGATCCAGCAACGCAATGAAGAACGGAATGGACAGGAGCGGCCTTTGGATGGAATCCGGAGCCCTTTGTGCGGTCCCCATCGAACCCACAGGTCCACGGAAGGGCTCAGGCAATGGGCCAGGCACTGGAGTTTAAGGCACAGAGCACGTTCCTGCTCTGAGGAAGAGCATTAAGCACACCTAGGGGAGAGAAGGCAGAGAGATTTTCTGATTCTTAGCTCGAGGAGTCAAGCGTCCCAAGGAAAGGTTCAGAGCTGAGGAAAGTCACTCAGTGGAACTTCACTCCCCAAGTGCTTCACTTTGGGTAGGGGCCCATTAGCTCTGCACTCATGTAAGTACTTCTGACAAATATTAGGATTTCTCCTAGCTTTTTCTAAGCTTATATGGAGTTCAGGATTTTCTTTGTCGACAGAACTCTTGTAGAAATTTTACAGGAAGTTACACTGACTTTCATGAAGTCTGCATTGCTAGAAAATATTATATTCTAAGTCAGACACTTAGAAAACCTCAGAATAAAGAGTAATTACTGAATAACAATTCATTTCCCTAAGGACCAATAAATCCATATGGCATTTGCTGCTTTATTTAGAGGAAAGCGTCAAACTTTCCCCAAAAGTTCCTTCAACTGATCCAAAAGTCCAGAAATGCAGGCTGCCAGTAAGGGCAGAGAAACGCAGCCTGTTGCTCTGGCTGAGGTGATTGGGTTTCTGCATTTAATAACCAAATTAATGGTCCCAGCGCTTCACTGAGATGCAGTCCTGCAAGAAGTGACCACGCCAGCAGAGCAGCACTTCCAAATGACTCCTCACTGCTTCCTTCCTAAGCGCAGGGTGCCTACTACTTGGGGACTGTTCTATTACTAGGTACCTTTGAACTCATAAATTTACAGGAAATAGCAAATGTCCTCAAGATACGTGTTCATCTTGTTCTCTAAATTGATCGGAGGCCAACAAGAGGCCTTTGTGCACAAGCACGGTAGAAAATCCATACTAAATCTCATTTAAAAGCAAGAACGTGTTTGTTCTAGTGAGTATTTTCTGCTTTTCACTCTAGTACTCCTTAAAGACAACCTTTTGCTGCCTGCTTTCTGAATCAGAAAATGACACTAGTAAAGAAAAGCAGAAGTTAAGGTCGCCTTGGGCACTTGTGTTTATTTGGTGAGCTGCAAGTACGCAGCTTAGTAAAGCACATTTTCCTAACATGTTCCTCGTTGTGGTATTGAAGGACTTCACAGGACTGTTAAAAAGGAGTCAATATATTGAAAATTCTACCCGCTAATTTTAAAAGGACATCTTAAGAATATGCTGGGCTACTTAAAATTGTATTACATCTAACCTACAAGATATTCTGCTGCATGATTAATTTTCAAAGTATTCCTAAGGATTTAAAATATTATTTTCTGAAATTGTAGCTGTTTCTTATTTGCCTTGCTCGCGTAATTATTTGCTCAGCAACCCTCTTCTGAGCCTTCATTCCAGTCTTTCTAGAGAGTTCATAGGGTATCACTTAAAATCTGGATGTTAAAACTTTTTGCAAATAAAGTAATTTAAAAGTAACTTACTGGGGCCAAATTCTGTCCTCCTCCTTATTGCTGTGACCAGTGCAAGCTTGTACTGTCGCAAGCACCCTGATGGCAGATCAACCCACTGGGACTTTGTAAAAAGAAAATCAATCCCCTATAAGTCCATCAAAAATTATACTTGAAGATCACTATATTTTGCTATTTTGGCTTTTTTTAAAAATAGAGAATTTTCTGTCTTTCATAATTGTTCATGGCACTGCTTACAATTCACATTTAAATATCTGAATTGTAGAAAACTCCTGTAACACTCTAAATTGTAACTCAATTTGTAAATTGCAAATTTACGGCAGTGCGGATACACTTGCTATAAACAATACAGCTAGAAATAATTTAAATAGAAACTTTAAAATTTCTGTTCCACTGATTTTTATGAGCAAATATATTTTGTTCTATTTAAATGAAAAAAAAGATATGTTATAGTTATGCAATCTTTAGAAAGATGACATTTGTGTATTTAATAATTTAATGTGTAATGTGTGCAACCTTTATTATTGTGAACTTGAGAGAGAAGTTAGCAACAGAAAAAAAGACAAGGGGAATCCTCTATGTTGCATATGCAGGAGTCACTTAGCTGTATATTTCCATATTTTACAACTGTCTTTTCACATGCATTTTGCTAGAAATGTGTGGATTACACTGTGTTTAGAACTGCTGCCCTTGAAAAAATTATAATGTCAACAGCATAAAATCATGTGGGAAATTTTAGACCTTCTTCTAGGACAGCATAAATATTTGTGGGTATGCAGACGATGTTAAGCAATCTCTGGATATTCAGAAGGTCACAAATTTTGTGAAGTGGTAAATAGAGACCATCTGTTTTGAAATGAGGCCATTTATGATCTCAGCTGAACAATGTATTTTCCATTTCCTGCATTTTTGAATTTTGTTATCTAATCCAAGTTTTGGTGAAGAAAAGGAATTTGTTTAACAGTCGTCTGTGTGATCTTTCTCCTCTCCCTAAGAAACGGCCTGAATATTCTATGCACTGCTTCCACCTGAAGGCTCTAACAATTTTCCAGGGCTTTTCACAGGCAAGATGTCCCAAACAGGAACACAAGGACCTAGACAAGATGAAGTAACTCACTGAAGAACACTCATAAAAGGTTAGAGGCCAAGGAGCAGAGTCCACTTCACTTATTGCTCAGTTCTGTATCTTAGATCTATAATCATTTCTTATCTCCAGCAGAACATGCTTGTCCCATATTGCCATCTGGCTCTAAATTCCTTTCAAAGGTTGCTAGCTCAAATGGCCTGAACGATGCTGGTTCCTGGGCAGTCTCAGAAAATAGGAGACTTTCTTCAGTGTGCCCATGAACATTTACCAGGAGCCTGGGGGCTCATACTGTAGTGCACAAGCTAAACTGATTGCCCCTTTGAGAGGATGAATTCAAGCCTACAGTTCAGACCTACAGCATGGCAAAACACTCGCGCAGTATGCTAGCAAAACTGTATTATTTAGTAACACAAATTTGGCAAATTGGGTGGATAAACAGAAAGTGATTTCAGACTGGCAGTATGGCGGTAGCTCCCCAAGACATAGTTTTAACAAGCTTGGCTGTCTCCTGCAGCTTCCTTTACTTTCAGGATAGGCAATGGATTTTCTGCAGCTGTAGCAAAGCTGGAATATGTCTACCTCCCACTGCCTGAGCACAACCACCTGTGACTAATCTGTTTTAAGATAATTCAGTCTAAAAACCCATGAAAATCAAAGTCTTCTGTTGCTTCCAATGGGCTTTGAATTACATTTATGTGTGCACAGCAGACTTGGTCTGAGTTAGCAGCCAGATGTTCAAGACTGGTTTAATTAACCTTGACACACTACAGAACCATTGCCAGCCCTGTGAAATTCAGTCCAAAACACACAGAGACGACAGTGAAGTAGCAAGTGAATGGAGAGCCTAGGAAATGGTTATTACCTTTCTTATAAAGAATGTTTGTGGCTGGTCAATTTATTTTGCCTTTTTAGGTGTCTAAGTTGCCTGCAAGCAGTTGAGAGTCTTTTATGCAATGGGGCTGTTAATTTTCTTCGTCAGACCCTGCTGCATGACCTCACCATGCTTACGTGTCTTTTGTCAACGCAGCATGACATGGCGTCTGCGTACTACATGTAGGGCTGTTCTTGGAGCCACCTAAAGCTGGGGAACAGGTAAAATCTGCCACTGGCAGCGCTGGAGAACACAGTGCACAGCTCAAGTGACCAACACTGGTGTCCCTGCCTGTTGTGGTAAAACCTTGTGAGGGCCGTTCTGGAAGCGCAGGGTGGCTACCAGAAGCTAGGAGGTGCCTCCAAAGCCCTTGGTATCTACACAGAAGCTGTGGGCACCAACTGCCTCAGATTTCACCGTTCTCTGGCTACAAAGTGCTTTTGAAAGGCTCCATCATGCAGATCTGTACTTAACTAGCAAGGGCAGATGGTACGGTTCACTCTGCACCATGAACGGAGTCTGTGTAGGCAGGAGGATTTAAAAAGAAACGAAATGCAGAAAATGGTGTCATGATACCAAGGCTCTGTCTCTACACTTGCCCCAAAGGGGCTGAACAGGGGGACACTGAAGACAAGTTCAGCTGCTCCTTTGGCCCCTTCTCAGAGGATTTGCTCCGGGCTGTTGAGGTGAGGGGCTACCCCGGCTTTGCAACTGCTTGGCATCCCCCTGCCCGCGTTTCTGCTCAGAGCCATGAAATACACGTTTATTTTTCTCTTCTTGGGAACGCAAGGAGACGGTGCGCGGGCTCTGGGAGGCCCCCGCGCTCCTTTCTCATTCCGGCCGTCCACGAGGGGGCCGCCGCTGAGCGCGGGGTCCCGCTTTGGCCGCTCTCCCCGCGGGGCCGCGCTTTACCTCAGCGCGTTACCTCAGAGCAACGGCCGTTACCTCAGCGCGTTACCTCAGCGCGGCGGCCGTTACCTCAGCGCGGCGGCGGCCGCTCGGGGCGCGGCGCCACGAGGCGGGGCGGCCGCGCACCTGCCGCCCCCG
>JAUBOD010000212.1:558625-576192 GCA_032353885.1 Nothura maculosa | reverse complement strand
GGCGGGTTTGGAGACCTCCAGAGAAGGAGATTCCACAACCTCCCTGGGCAGCCTGTTCCACTGCTCTGTCACCCTCAAGAAGTTCCCCCTCACCTGCAGGTGGAACCTCCTGTGCTTCAGCTTGCACCTGTTACCCCTTGTCCTATCTCTGTCCACCATGCATAAACATAAAATTTTTGAGTCTTTAGTTTCAACTTTCAGTATGTGAATTCATTCCGAGTGTTACAGAATAAATGCAGTGCTCTCAATCCTATTACTTTCTTGCTTTGTGGTCAGTCCCACTGTGAGAAGCACCGTGGGCACGAAGCTCTAGTTACCGTTTTGCTGCAGGAGCCGCCCGTGCCGAGGCTGCCTCAGGCCTGGGTGCCCAGCCCTTCACCCGGGCTGCCCGGCGCGGCCACCTGAGCGCTTGGCTGTGCGAGCACCCGCCGGAGCCCGGCGTTCCTGCAGCCCTTGGCGGCTCCTTTCCCGGCGCTGCCGGGCTCCCTGGTGACGGCCGCCTGGCAGCGGGAGCCGCCGGCCTGCTCACAACTTGCCGTAAAACTTCGCCTGGAATCCCTTTTTCCATGCTTCCCTCGTCCCAACCCCCTTCCCTTTTGTTTAGCCTCTGTTGGCATTGGGTGAGCTATATTCATAAATCTCTTTGAGAAACCCTCGGTTATTAGTGATTAACAATAGAGTTCATCGCTTAATGTCCGTCGTTAAGAGAAGGTGCCCATTGCCATGGGAACAGTATTAATTAGGCTTGAACAAAAGGCATAGAGTTAGATGGAAAGTGTCTTTTTTGTTTGTCAAAAACTTAGGCCTGAGAGTTGTGGCTTGGACAGCTGTGATCTTTTCTCCTTTAAACAAAGTGTGAAAAGAAGAAAGGAAGAATTTATTTTCAAGAGATGCATATCGAAAAGAGCCCAGACAAGGAAGGTGTGCTGTGATTAGAGACTCTCCGTGTGTGTGTGTGTGTGTGTGTGTGTGTGTGTGTGTGTGTGTGCGCAGCTTGCTTCAGAAGAGCCGTTCAGCACCCAGCTTGTGCCTGAAGGCGCCGGTACGTGTACGCGCAGCGGGGTTCCCATTAGGGCTGCGCACGTCTTCTGGCCCCCAGAGCCCTGCTAACCACCCCTGTGGTAGCTGTGCCTGGTGACGTGGCTGCTCCTGGAAGCCACGTCACTTGCCCGGAGAAGTGAGGAGTATTTAGCAGCCCTCTTGTAGGGAGGGAGTTTCGGCTGCTAGAGGAAGGCAACGCGGTGCGGATGACAGAGGGAGTTTAGGCAGCGCTGAGCGGAGGGGCTGCTGTGCACGAGCAACAGAGAGGGGGTATCTCTTGGCAGAGCATGCAGACGGTAAGTCTAAGGAAGGTGCTGTTTCCTTCTTGGGCAAAGCCGTGTACCCTTAGCTGAATGCACTCAGTATAACGAGGCTCTCTCTCTACAGAATTCATCCCAGGAAGGTAGTTTGAAGCTTATGGGAAGGCATTAGAGACTGATGAAGTAAAAAAGACCAAACCTGCCACTGCAAGAGTGTAAGCTGATGCAGAAGGTCAAGCATTGAGGTGGAGATGAATAGCCCATGGATCCGAGGAGGGTAGTTCTTTTGCTGTTGGCTGTATTGGAAATCAGAAGCTGATGCTGAGGAGCAGTGAAAGCCCCGCACGCGGGTCGCTCGCCGTGTCTGAGGAGTGCAGGAGCAGCAGGGGAAGCGCGCCAGCGCGCTCGGAACAAGCAGCCTGAGCTGTGTCTTACTGTGTCACCGGCGACCGAGTGAGAAGCAACGGGCAGGCGGGGGTAAAATGCCAGCAAAGGGTAAATACTTCTTTAACGAGAACGACGACTGCAAGATAACAGACCCGCTCTACGAGAAGTACCGCTACACGAGCCAGCAGCACCCGCTGCTGCTGCTGCTGCTCTTCATCGCCATCGCCTTCTGGACCACGCTCATCGTTATCTTTTTTGTCACAGATGTGAGTATAGCTTTTGGAGTTGTGCTGTGTGCTGTAAAGGATGAGGAATGTAGAACAGCACACAAAACGTTACTGTGTAAATATTTTTTTTGGAGCTCTTTGGTGTAATAACTGTGTTGTTGAAGAACTCGAGTAGCTGAGGGTGTTTTTGGAGGGATGGGGAGGAGAGGAGCTGGACTGGTCAGAGGCACGCGCCCTTCCTGGAGGGATGTTCCCCTCTCCCCTCTCCTGTTTTCCATGCTCACTTGTTGCTGTGCCAGCTTATTAAGGGGATCAGGACAGAACATGAAATAAAGTTATAATGTTCTGCCTCTCTCAACTTTCTCTTTTCAAAGTAAGATATGTGAAATGATGTGTTGCTTCCTTGGTTATAAATTCCTGAGATTGTATCTCTCTATGTGTGAATATTGCTAAGAATTAATGCTGCCACAGCTAGACTACTCAGGTTCAAAATATGCTAACCTGAGTTCCAGTCTCAGCTTTTTCCTGCACTGTATGGATGCCTTTTCCATTTTATCTAAAGGGGAAAGTTAGAATAAATATAACACTCTGTTTTGCTTTTGCAGGAAAGACATAATCACCTTGCCTTCATTATTACAGTATGTACTGCTCTTGTCGTATTTGCAGTCATATACTTGCTTTTATGTATTGGATCCTTATTTCGGAGATGGCTAACATTATTTGGAGTTATAATTTGGATTAGCTTCGTAACCATAGGATATGTGTCTATTTTTGAAAAAGAAAATGATTTTCCACCATGGGAACAGGTAGGTATTTCTTGTTTGTTCAATGGAACTGGTAGCCAATGTGCATGGATATGGGCATGTTTGTATTTTTTTTTCTTTTTTATGAACATTTTAACTGCATAACCTTTTGCTTCTTCAGACTTAGATTCCTTTTTCCTATTGGTTTTTATTGGTTTATATCATAATCAGTTCTTCATCTTTATTTCAGTGAAAATGTACAGGTGAAAAAACTAAATACCCGTAGGAATCTATGCAGGAGTTGTACCCTCAGTTAGTAATTGAAATGCATTTTTATTTTGGCCAACTAAGCCTTTATTACGAATTCATCTTCAGGACAACTTTCCATTAGCAATACATGCTTTGCTCATTCGCTGTGTGGATGAGTGTGGTGTTCAAGACATTTACAAGGGCTGTGTGCTGGGCGTGCCCTGGGGAGCGTGTTTTCACATGGATGGGAGAGGTGCAGTGAACAATAAGCATTAATGACACATCCTGGCATAGCTGGGTGCGGCCCAAGTTCATTACCTAGTATCTCTGATCAGAAGACAGCGATTTCGCGATGCCAAAAATATCATAATCTGTAGGAAACTCCTCCTAGACTCTGGTAATGTAAACAGAAGAGTTTTTAATTAAATGAAAAATGACTTATTATCTTGTACTGACTCCTCCTCTTCCCCCCTTTATTTCAAGTAAAGAAAATTATGAATTATCTGTTAAACAACCAAAATCTGATTTGTATTATGGCATGGATCCAGCAGCATGTGTTTGTAATTGCTATTCAGTACTTTTAGCTTAAGCAAAATCTCACCTTAGGAAGGGAAAACCCCAAGTTGGTGATTTTCAAGTATATAGACTTCTATCTTTGACTTCAGAACTACCATTTAAATGCAGGTATGGCATTTGGTTGTCTATATTTCCAAAGCTATTACACATGATGTTGGTGTTGTGTGATACTTTATTTTTAGTACATTTTAGCACAGGCTTTTTGTGAAGCCTGTGCAGCTTACAAGGTAGGTAGTTGCAATAACTGTGACTCTTCTGTAGGCACTGGGACGTGTTGTTTACATTTTTCCTTCAAATGCAGTAAACAGAAGTGATCTGGTGGTGTTATTATTAACATTATATTTTGGAAAATATGCATCATTTAATGCTAATCAATATCGCTGCCTTGCACTGCGCTGTTCCTGATACCTAATGTACAAAGTGCACCTCCAGCTGCCATGGCTAAATTACAGGAGAAGGGCAAGGGTGGCTGAACGAATTGCAGGTGATATGTGGTGTCAAACAGCAGTGTTTTCTGTGTATCTGTAACTACTAATGCACTGAGGCTTTTGAGACTGCTGCCATCCTGATATTTTAATGGCATTTTTGAAATGTCAATGTTCATATATATGATCTGAAAATGAATGAGAATATTGTCACTTTCCTCCTTATTCTGTAGTGATTTTTAGTAGGCACCCAGTAATACATGTGGGTTTTCTGTTTGTTTCTTTCTTTCCAAAGGTGCCGTTTTTTCTGTTCCTCATTTTCATGGTTTATACCATGCTCCCCTTCAGGATGAGAGATGCTGTCATACTTAGCAGTCTTTCTGCTCTCTCCCACATTATTGTTCTGAGCATTGTTGCGCCAAAGAATTCTCCGAAAGAGAAGGAATCTGTCCTCTATCAGGTAAGGAGAACTGCTCGGTTAAGCAACACCGCGTCGTGCGAGCACTTGCTCTTGGCAGAGGCCCCTGTTCAGCCTGCTCCCAGACTTCCACCCCGTTCAGGGCCTGGGAGCGTGGGCACCCAGCTCATTTGCATTCTTTTACTAAAGACATAATCATTTCTAATGCATCCTGGTTTTCTGACCTGAGCCGAAGCAGCAGCGTAGCATGGTTAACCAGGTAAGGCAACAGACTTTGCTGCATTCCTCCTTCCCAGGCCGGCTCTTCCAGGTGGCTCCTATGTGGCTCCATCTGGCACCACCTGCTTCCCTGGATGCAGGGGGACCAGCAGGGCCAGCAGAGCCTGGGTACCGGCCATGCCCAGAGGGGCACCCAGCTCCTGTGCCCCACCTCATGCATGTGTGGGTCACACCAGCGGGCTGAGGCTGCGTCCTGCCTGAATCCCACACACCTGCCCGCAAATAAAAAAGGTTAAGTGATAGCCCAGGGTATTCTGCGTTCCAGCGTGCTCCTTAGGAGTGCCCAAACCTTTGTAAGTTACCCTGTTTCTGCCATACATCGTGACTAACTGGGAGCTGTAGTTTACATGTGAGAGAGAGGGTAAGGGAAAAATTGGAAGGGGCACTGGGATAGCTTGTTGTTAAGGGAATAGTCATTACACCAGTGAACTCTCCCTGGCTGCTGCTCAGTATGTAAATGTTTTTTTCTTGTGCAGTTACTTGCCAATGCGGTCATTTTTCTTTGTGGTAACTTGATGGGTGCCTTTCACAAACGCCAAATGCAGGTGGCTTCCTGGGACTTGTACAGATACACATTAAAGTGCATTCAGGTCCGAATGAAACTGAAGATCGAAAAGAGGCAACAAGTGAGTGAAATGATTCATTTTTTTGAGTTGCTTCTATAAAGTCTGTATAATTTTATAAAGTTTGTGATTAATGCAAGTTGAAAGGCTTGGTATGATCTCTGTGATAGTCTTCTAGTATTTTTTGAAAAAAGAAGGAAATAAAGGGGGGGAAAAAAGAAAAATAAAAGTTGTGCCATTTGCAACAAAAGAAGGAAGTTAAAGAGAGGAAGCTCTCTGTGCAGTTGTCTATACAAGAAAAAAACATGGTATTTGAAACAGGAATATGATTGGCAGATATTTTAGGTTTTTTTTTTTTTCTTTTTTTTTTTTTTGAGTGTTTAAAAAAATTACGGGGTCTAACCTAAGGTAACTCAAAAGAAAGTGTCCATAATGCCCCGAGAAATAGCACCTGAGACATGATTGCCCTGGTCACAGGGGAAATTCTCCAGTTATTATTTCTTGTAGTATGCACACTATTTTTATTTTGCAAGAAGGAGGAAAATAAGGACTGAAGAGAGGAAATACTGTGAGGTTTTTAAATGACTATGTTAGGAGTCTAAACTGGAGAGTCATATACAAAGAAGAAGCTAGAAACAGGAGGGATTGTAAGAAGTCTCCAGGCTGAAAGCAGAGCACCTCTCTAGCAGCTGGTGCTGGGTCAGAGCAGCCGCTCCGGAGCACCCAGGTCTCTGCCCACAGGCTCCTTGGTAAAAGGAAGGGGCTGGAAAGTGACTGATTTTCCTTCCATGACTGCTTATTTGAGGTATAGATGTACTCAGCTCCATGGACAGTGCATTGGGCTGTGAATTGTCAGGTGTAATTCTGAGGATACTTTTGCACTCGCTTTTTCCCCGTGAAGAAGATATGAGAAGTGAAATTAAGTTCCTTGTGCCTTCTTTGGAAGCGATGGTGGGTGGTATCAAGTTGCTCTGTTGTGTGCAATGAGACTCTGCTGTCAGCTGAGTTTGTTCCCTAGAGTTGCATCTCCTAATGCAAAAATGCTGGAAAAGGAGGAGGCGACACCTGCATTTTTAATGTCAAACCAAGCTCCTGAGTTTAGGGGGGAAGGGGTGACTCCTGGGTAGCTCTTGGGTGCCAAGTACAGCAGGAATCTGCTCTAGTCAGTGCTTGGTACCCAGGAGCTCCCCTTTCCCACAATGATTCCAAGCCATTTGATTTTGGTGGCAGGCACTAGTTGAGCTGCGTGGTCACGCCTGTGGGATGCTGCAAAGGCGAGAAAATGGCACTGAGAAGCCACCGAGTCCGTGTGGACGTTGGTGCCCTCGCCCAGGGCAGCTCCTGCTCGTGGCTGTCCCATGCTGCGTGTCCTGTTCTGTGCTGGCACAGGAGGCCCTGGGTGGCAGGGCCCGTCACGGGCTACCAGCTCTGCACTCGCCCCTTCTCTTGCCCAGCAGCCTGGGGGGCTGCTTTGAAGAGCTGCTTTGCAGACAAGGCTGGTGTAACACACAGCACACCAAGGAGGCAGCCGTGCCAGTGGTTTGCCAAGAGGCATTGTGAGAATAAAAAGTCCATTCCTGTGTTCTAAAGACTTTATTGCAGTGGCACTTGCTGTCCCGATTTGTTTAGATGATAGTGGCATCTTGTTGACAATTTTGTATCTCTTGCCCTTTTGCAACATTTGACATTCTCAGCTATTTATTTCAGCATTTGAGAATGCAGGTGGTTCTAGTACTGCACAGATCATAGTTAGAGAATGTAAGATTTTATTTTTTTATTTTTTTTTTGTCACAAGTTGCTAACATAATACTGAAGGAGAGAGATGAGTGAAAAGTAATGGTTTTTTTTGGTGTATTTTTCTCCATGGAAAGAGTGAGCTGTGGCATTTAGGTCATAAGGACAAAAAGAAAATGTGCGACACTCTTGATTAAGAAATCAGTGTTTTGAATTTGAGAACCTAAGCAGAAAAAACGGTTTTTGGAGAACTTGGTGTGTTGCTCAAAAGCTACTTGAACGAAGAGGTTTTATTTTTAATTCGTTCTTAGAGTCACTGAAATCTTGCAGTGTGAAGCTCACTATATTAAGAATTTACATCATTAAGTTTTTCTTCTCCTTTTAGGAAAATTTGCTTTTGTCTATCCTGCCAGCTCACATATCTATGGAAATGAAATTAGCTATCATAGAGCGACTAAAGGAAACCAATGATAACAGGCAAATGCATGACAACAATTTCCACAGCCTCTATGTAAAAAGGCACCAAAACGTTAGGTAAGTGCAGGAACTTTAGATCTAATTGTATTAATGCAAACTGATACTTTTTATCAGTGTTTATTTTTATGGAATTCAAATCTGGAGATAGATTTACAGGCTATAATGAACCTTTTTCCCTATTATTTGATGGTAGAAAGCAGCATGTTAGTTCAGAACACTAAAATGAGCTGAAATATGTAAGGTGTTTTTTGTTTTGTTTTTTTTGATTATTTTCCAAAGGGAAAGAGGGAAAGATATTTTCTATTAAACAGGCTTTAGTATTTAAGCCGACTGTGGAGGAGACTTATTTTCATATTTCAATAATGCTGTTTTTGTCTTTTGTTCCTTCCTAGCATTCTCTATGCAGACATTGTGGGATTTACTCGCCTTGCCAGTGACTGCTCTCCTAAGGAATTGGTAGTGATGTTGAATGAACTTTTTGGGAAGTTTGATCAGATTGCAAAGGTAAGTGCTATGGTTTGTTGCCCAAATGGCATATCCAACAAGGAAAAATGGCACCATTGAAAAGCAGCCAGCCTTTCTGCCAGGCAGAGAAAACCTTAATGGACCTGGAAGGAAGCTCATGGTGTTTTTGTGTGTGTGTGTGTGCGCGCGTGTTTGAAATTCCATGGGAAGACTGTAAAATTAATATAAAACATATTGAGAGCTGTTTTGGTTAAATAGACTCTGGTTAAAATCTAAGAGCTTAGCTTATCTTTTTGACATTATATGTCAAATGTGACATTGCTAATGTTTATATGGTATTGATGTTAATTGAATTGTTATGAAAATTCCTTGAGTACCAATAAATAAGAGGGTTGTACTAGCCATATTGCAACTGCACTTAAGAACACACAGGATGACATGACTATTAATCCAGTTACCACACGTTAGCGTTACTGTGGAAGTTGATATTAAAATCAATGTCCTGTGAAAGCAGAAAAGTTAGTTGTTTCTAACTATTCCTTGGGTACAGAAATATAGTAAGTTTCAAAATTTGACGCTTTTGTTCTTGATCTGTAGTGAGAAATTACCCTGTTTAGAAAAATGTTTGTGTTTAGTGACTCAAGGACTTTTGCAACTCTGCGGTTGAGCCGTGAGAAGAGATTGCTGCTCTCTGTGCTATTCCTGTCGTGTCGGGGCGTGTTCTTGGTCACCGTTTCTGTCGCGCAAGAGCCCTGCAGGCCGTGAAGCTCCCACCAGCCGCGGGCCGAGCCGGGGCCGAGCCGGGGCCGAGCCGTCCTCGCCGTGCGCCCGACGGCGCCCGCCTTGCGCAGCGAGGGATGTGGCTTCGAGCGAGTGAGAGCAGCTTGGCGAGCTGCTGCCCACGGCGCTGGCTGCAAATTAGGGTGCTTGGGATTGAGTGAGGCCAGCAGGGCAGCAGCCGGGATCGCCTGCCCTGAATTCAGTCATCTCTGCTCGTCAATCAAGCAGCCTCTGAGGCAGAATTAACCTGGCCCCTCTTGCAACACTTGCAGTCCAAATTCTTACCTAATGTCTGCCCACAAGAAAAGGCAGTGTGAGCAGGTCACCTCTGTTCTTCCTCTTTCCCCACCCCAGCCTTGCAAGGATCCTCTCCTGCAGGAGCAGGAGAAAGTTTCCTGCTGCCCAGCGGTGCTGCTGCTTTTGCCATCAGCCACTGGCAGCAACATGACTGCCCCGTGGGCTGGCTTCCTCTGCACTCATTTAAATAACATTTCCTTCTGCAAAACTGCCAGTTTGGCTATCTCAGTTCCTGATTTCTCCCTAAATTCTGTGAGTGTTTTGGGACAATGCTGTTTGTAAGAAATATGCTCTTTTGCTTTGTTAGATTGCTAATAAGCTAAGCAGCAAGATGAAAATACGGATGAGTAGAGTTGGTGTTGTAGGTAGTAAGTTCTGTGGTGGTTCTTCATTGCTGTGATTTTATTTATGATTTCCCAATTGTAAACAGTTGCAAAGAATAAAGTGAGGAATTGATGTTTTCTTTTAGAAATAGCTCAAGTGGGCATTTATTGTATCCTGCAGCAGCAGTGCCCAGACCTTGGGATGTAGGAAAAGAGCAGTAGGGTTTGCTTCAAGCAGCATTACATGAGGCCCAGCTTCCTCAGGCGTGGAGAACTCTTAGATTTCAAGTCATCAGCTTTCTTGCAGTTTGTATTTTCCTCTTGTATGTGTTTTCCCTTTTTCACAGGAGAATGAATGCATGAGAATAAAAATTTTGGGAGACTGTTACTACTGTGTGTCAGGCCTACCTGTATCCTTACCGGTTCATGCCAGGAACTGTGTTAAAATGGGCCTCGATATGTGTGAAGCAATAAAGTAAGTATTGCAGCCAAAGGCTTTCTAAAGTATAGAGGCTCTGAAGCTATTGAATAAATTTACTAGCTATAGTAAATGATAATCATGTATGCTGTAGGTCATAAGAGTTTTAGTCTCTTGTGTTTGCTCTAAGTATATTTGTAATGATATTAATTTGTAGTATATCTTTAGGCCTTACAGGAGAAGGAAAGAAAACCAAGCATAAGTTGCCTAGGCACATTTATGTTCAGTGATGTACAGTTTAGTGTAGGTACATAAATATTGTATTAATCCTCCAATTACGTTAGGGATTCAGTAGTACTTAACATAATAGTTACAGATTGTATCTTTTTTCTGCTTAAGTCTAGAGTAACTTCTTGGCAGAAAGCTAAATTACTTACTCTAGACCAATGTATGCCAATGACATTATTTTATTTTTGCTACAGCTGGTATGAAACATTCCAGCAAAACAGTTTTGTTGGCAATGCCAGTTCTTTGATATACAACAAGACAATACAGTTATGTTGATATTGAGAAGAACAATGTTGGCTAGGGCATTATGATACTGTCATGGGATTTTTGCATTCCAACTTGGTTATTTTTTACAGAAGTAGAAAAAGCGTAAATTTAACAGTGCTTAGTTATTGGTGGGAACAGCTCAATGTGTAAATAACAAGGAAGAGCTTGATTTATATGTGAAATGCACTTGGATTTTTGTTATAATTGAGCTCTCCACTTTTGAAATCTTTTTACCTTGAAATGAGAAACGTGGCCCAGTTCAGAGATTTTTGAAACTGTTGGTTTGAGCTGGGTTTCACAGAGAGCAGGATTAGAGCAGGATTTGATATGTGCCTAGATTATTCCCTTAATGATTGAATGCAAAAATTAATCTAATTGGAAGACTAGTACAAAGGCAGTAAAACTGAGACATCTTCAGATGCAGGAAATAACCATGCAGAGTGATAGTTTTCTCTTGCCCATTATAAGCAGTGCTGAAATTTGCAGCTTCTGATGTGAGCAGCTCTCTTGTGCTCTGCTCCCCTTCCTCCTGCGCAGGCAAGTGAGGGAGGCCACCGGCGTGGATATCAACATGAGGGTTGGCATCCACTCCGGGAACGTGCTCTGCGGCGTCATCGGCCTGCGCAAGTGGCAGTACGACGTGTGGTCCCACGACGTGTCCTTGGCCAACCGCATGGAGTCGGCGGGAGTGCCGGGGTGAGGCTCCCGCGCGCCTCCGCTCCGTCCTCACGGGTCTGCGCTTTGCAACTCTGCTGTTAGGCAGATCATAAAGTGTGCTGATGGAAACAGAAGAAAATGTGTGCTGGAGTTTTAAAATGTCAATGTTTTCTGCTTCTTTTTCAATTAACTGTAAAATGAGAGTCTTCTGGGGCAAGTGACTCCTGCTTGGTGCTCCCTTCAGCTGAGAAGATTGTGTGCTTTCAGCAGTGTGTTATTGTGTTGACTTGTTTGGTCATTTGTGCCCAGGGATAATACTTTATTGGCAAGTTTAGATGAAGGATATGCTATTTATGTGGCTGAGGCAAAGCTACATATTTGCATTGGTCACACCAGCTTTATATTAGCTGTATATTCAAAAAATGCAGCCTGCTAAGAGGTGTCTGAGTAGCAGGAGCTCTGGTCCCTGGTGGCAGTGTGTTCCCCCTGTGTTTGCCATCAGTGCCTGGGAAGAACAGGCAAGGATGTGCAAGAGCCAAAGCCAAGCAGTGACAGAGCCTACCAAGCGCTGCTCAGCCTTTAGCTACGTTGCTTTAATTTTAACATGAATTTCTGCAAAGTAGCAAGGGGTATGATTATGAAATTATTTGCTCACATTGATGACTGAAATTCCAAATAATTGGAGGGTGATTCGCAGTCATAGTACCCTCCATGCTGAGCAGTTAATCAGTGTTGACTCTCCGTGGGTTAAGCAAGAATAAGAGGTTGTGAAGTTTCCTTTCTTCATAAAGCAAACAACATGACTGAAGAAAGCACAAAACTATATTTTTTTTTAGTACTTTTGGCATCATTGCATCATCTTAAGAGCTTTAATTATTCTGTTACATTCTCGGTGCTTATGTTTGATTATCTCTTAAAGCTTGCAGCAATCTTGTTTGCTTATTCTGAAACATGACACTGTAATGCTCATTATATCCGTACATGCCTAGCGCTTGCTTGCTTGCCAGTTTTTCTTCAAAAGTAGCAAGAGGAAACTTTTTGTTCTTGGAGGACAGAGCCCCAGAGGGAGGAAAGGGGTATGCGGTGCCTCTAGGCTCTATTTGGGGTTGCCCAGTTTTTGAGTTCCTGCTCATGAGGAAGTCAAGGGAATGTTTCTGTCCTTGGGAGCAGCCTGAGCTTTCCAGAACGCTCAGTTGGACAGATGGTAGGAGATGTATTTAAATATGAACTATATCTGCTTTGGACTTCTGTGAATGAAGGCAATTTAAAGGCTGTCAAAAAGATGCAGGAAAAATTGTGCCTTTATAAATATTTTATTTCTGTTGACCGCATGTCCTTGTTGTCTCTCTTCCTCTTTCCAGTTTAAGACATGATTTGCATGAGTAGCACTGTAACGCAGTGGCAGAGCAGAAAGCGCCAGACTAAAATGCTGCCCTGTCCGGCCCCTTCTCTGCAGCGCGGGCGCAGGGGGGCGGTGGTGCCAGGCGCAGGGTGGCCGGTGTCGGTGCCGCCGCCTACGCGCGCGGCCGAGAGGAGCTGCCTGTGCTGGGGCCGCGGCGCCGCGCGCCCGCTGCAGCAGGACACCGTGTCCCGGGGCTCCGAAGAGCAGGAGCAGCCTGGGGCGGGGAGGGGCTGCTCCAAGTGGTCTCTCCTCAAAGGGTTCTGCTGCTGATGAGTAACAAAACCAGCACTAATAGCTTGCTAGTATGGTTTTAAACGCTGGCAAGGTTTTGGAGTTGGCTGCCAAAGCTCTAGATGGCTGAAAAGTGCAAAAAATGCTGGCAACAGCCATTGAAATGGAAGTGAAATGCTTAATCTGACCTTTCTCTACATGTTTGGATCTCCTCTTGTTTTCCTTTCAGTCGTGTGCACATCACTGAAGCGACATTAAATCACCTAGGCAAGGCCTATGAGGTAGAGGAAGGGAATGGGCATCTGAGGGATCCCTACCTTGAGTCCATGAACATCAAAACCTACTTGGTGATTGATCCAAGGGTAGGTATATGTTTTTTAAACTTGCTGTGTATGTGTATATATTAAGTGTGTTTGTATATATGCACTTATCTAAGTATCTGTGGCTCATACATTTATCTTCAATTCAGAAGCGTTGGCTTCCTTTAGACCCACAGTGGTGTTGCTGCATGAGTAGTGCCTGCCTGCCCACTTGGGACACAGATATAATCTAAGGCTGAGTCTGTCATTTGCAGGATCTTCTCCTAATCATTGTTTTGATCCCCCCTAGCTCAGGAGTTAGGATCTGTACGGCCTTGCTGTTGTGCTGACCTCAAGGAAACTGTGCTTATAAGATCCTGGGATCTCCTGCATCATCATAAATCAACCAGGAAGCTTGAGAACCACACAGCTTTACAAGCAAAGACTTGTAAAAGCAGCTTAGGCAAATGCATTAAGTCATGATTTGCTTTTGCTCAAATTAATTAAATGAGATACAGGAAGCCTGGATGGCTGATGCATTCCTGATACATGTTTAGAGTCTTACTAAACAGTTAGGCAATTTTATCCTGAAAACTACTTGTTAAGCAGTTAACAGAGCTTAGTTTGTATGTAGTTTGTGTGTTCTGATTTGTAAATGAGTGTCTTTTTCTACTAGTCCAAACAGTGTGTGTCAAATAATCATCTCCCTAAAACAAGAGTTAACGATGGGCTGAAGATGCGCGCGTCGGTGCGCATGACGCGGTACCTGGAGTCCTGGGGAGCAGCCAGGCCCTTCGCCCACCTGAACCACAGAGAGAGTGTGAGCAGCGACTCCTCCGCGTCGCAGGGAAGGCGAAGGAAGGTGAGGCTGGACCTGGTGGTTGTCATCTCACTGCTGCAAACAATTCTTTGGGTTCAGGCATCAGGTCATATGCTAGACGTTTTTGTACATGGTTTTTTGCCCTTATTTAGGTTTACATAAATAGTGTATGTGTTAACTGTAGACAAAAAGCCAACAGTGCAAGGATTATTCCTGCCAAAACTTAGACTACAGCATTCAAACTCTGCTGGTATCCAGCATGCTGTTCGTATTTACTCCAGCGTGGTAGTAAATTCGCTAAGTCAAATTTTGAAACTCTTCTTTTTTTGGGCATTTTTCCATCCCAAAGTCTGGGTTGCTGCAGGGGTTTTTGGCAAAAAGGTAATTTATCCCAGCCTCTGGATGCAGTACTTGAAATGTTTAGAAGTTACTTGAAATGTTTAGAAAAGAAACAATCCCTCTAGATGCGCCGTCTATGCCAGGATTTTGCTAATGAGCTGTTAAATTCATTCTTCTGGGGTCTGCATTTTCTGGGAGCTGGCAGGAGACGCGTTTCCTTTCAGGTGCAGTCCTTAATACAATAAACAAGGCTGTGCTTATCTCTGTGACCAGATAACAGTAAATTTAATACTAAATTTTAAATAGTAAATTTTAAAATGAAAATCCCCGCATTCACTTTTGTACAGGTAGTTTCCAATTTACTTGTCTCTGCTGCTGATCTGCTCTGATCTTAGTTATTTGACTGTGTGGAGGAAAATCAGGGATGTCAGATCTGTTCAGTTACGTACTAACAGCTTTTTGTCAGAAAAAGCAAACTTGTCAAAGCAGAAAAGGTTGATTCTCGTGACCATTTCGTATTTGAGAATAGTTCTGAACTTTTGTGAATGAAAATGATTTTAGCTGATGTTTCATTTTCAGTTGTGGTCTGCAATTAAGAGTATGGAAGTAACTTATCCTTAATTCCTTGTTTGGTTTAGGAAATACCTTTGTGTTCCACTGGGCGCCAGAGGACTTCAGATAGGTTTGTCCAACGCTTTCATCCTTTTAACATATAATCTTAAGCTTCTTTTACAGTGTAATGTACTGTAAGCATGTCACGTTTTGGTTGATTAATGACTCCAGTAACTGTTACACTGTCAAGGTAAAGCTAAGTTAAATCCTCGAGCTTGGAACAAGCTTCTTGGTTCCCATTTGCTACTGTTGGCACTTTCCAAAAGGAGCTTCCCTGCTTCGTGTCCCAGCCCCGCTCGGACAGGCTGCTCCTCACTGGCCGCTCAGGATGGATCAGAGCTGATGGAGGGGAGCAAGGGAACAGTGGGGTCTAAGCAGAGTCATGTATATTCTGTGACCGTGGGTATTACCTCAGCTTTTAGTTTTATTGCTGATAAGATGCCTTTTTTGTTGTTTGCAGTATTAGTATATTTATTTATTCTATATATAGAGAGTATACTATAGTATATAGTATGCTAGTACATATATATATATGCAGTATATTTCACTGTACTTATATTTTGTGATGTATATAAGAGATGTGGATAAATGCGAGTTTTTATCTATGAGCAATCTCTTGTTTCTGAATATCATTTCTGACATGGGCTCTATTATTTTTAGGAATTCATCTCAGAAGGGAAGGATAGAGGAAGATATTTATGATGAAATGATGTCAACCATTGAGGGCCTCAGTTCAACTAAGTATGCACTGTTTTGGGTTTTTTTTTGATTTTGCTTTTCCTCAGGAATAATCTGCAGTCTCAATTTTAAGTCTAGACACAAAATTTAATTCTTAATTCAGTCTTTTGCTGTGGGCGCTTCTGAACTGCCTCTCTCTCACACTGCAGCCCCTGGTGCGGCAAATCCGATGACTTCTGCGGATTCTCCCTGATTTTTGCAGAACCTGCTCTTGAGAAAGAGGTTGGTGAGAGCAAAATGATCATTTTTGGTGACCTCTGGGTGGCACTTCAGAGCAGCATAAGAATGAGTCCCTTTGAAAAGTCTGGTCTTGTTCTTGCCTTGGATCCCAAGATGCCTGCAGACCCCCGGGGGTCTCTAGTAGCTGGTGGCAACTAGAGCCCTTTGGATGGGGCTGTTCTTGCTGGCAGCCAGTGCTCACATGGGAGCAACAATGGTTGTTTAGTTCTCTTTTAATTTATGTATTTGGGTTTAATAGTACAGTATAACTGAGCATGTATATGTAAACACAAAAATGAAATAGAACTAAGAAAAGTAGAATTACCCTTATTTTTTTAATCTGTTTTTCAGTATCGGACTATTCCTATTCTAAAGCTGAAGAGTTACTTCGCATGTGCCAGTTTTGTGTTCCTCTGTATATTTCTGATACAGATCTTTATAATGCCAAAGTAAGTGTCCGTGTTTTTATATTTTAATGTAAGCTATGGATTATGTGAAACTCTAACATGCATGAAACTTCTTAAATCTTTTGGAGTTTCTGAACATTTAGATATAAGAAGTACATGTTTCTTAATCTACCTGTTAATGAAAAAGTGTGTTCATGTGTTGGGTAAGAGCCTGGACAGTGGTGTGAAAAGGAAACAGAAATATCTCTTAATATCATGTTTGACTGCTTGGAGCACATGGTGGAGTGATCAGCTAAGTGAGGAATTCTGGTTTATAAGAATAACTGGCTGCAAGGACATGGAGAATGGGGAATAGGAAACCAGGATTAGTTAAATCAAGTGTGCTCAGTGATTGCCACACCGAGAGAATCTGCAGCCTCAACTCTCACCTCTGAGAGCAGCTTTGTGGCATTTTTGTTCTTCATGGCTGTTAGAGTACATTGCTACAGGTTACATGTGGGGTGAAGTTGTATTCGTGCAAGTGAGCAAAAATAATCTGTGCAATGTTGTCATTTTTCAACACTGTAAGAACCATTCTGTCTAATTCTTGAGAAGCATCTTAGCAAGTATTAGCTTGATGAAATGCAATTTGAGATATGTTTTCATTTAACACTGTTTTGGTTAATGCTGCTTATTTCTGCTTAGAACTGCAAAACTGGGAATTTCCTTTGGTGTTGTCGCAGTCATAATTGCACTTATTTTGTTGGTGTGTTTTGCTGAGAAATGGATGGTAAGTAACAGTTTTTGAGTTCTCAAAACTGAATGAATGTAATTTGTCAATTAAGTCTTTACTAGAAGGATAAATTAAAACTATTAATTTCAAGGGAAGATAGAGGAACTTGGCACCTTAGGTTTTCAGAATATTTCATTGTCCAAGAGAGAGACACTTAGATGCTGAATTTCAGATACTTGTGTTTGAAAATTCTTAACGTAGTTCCTAGGTGCTACTTCAGTGTTATCTGAGCTCCAGAATAGGGAGTGGGAGGAAGGTGTTTTTGTTTTGTTCTGTTTTTAAGCCAGATTTCTCAGAGTTTAAATGCTTGTTTATACTAACAAATTTGGTTGTAAATGCTGTGATTTTCTATAGTGGAATCAATATTAAAATCAAAAGAAATATGAATACAAGGTTATAAATTGATAAAGCCCCATAGAAAATACAAATGTATGAATAATTTATTGGCAGCAAGTCCATAGCTGTTAGGATTCCAAATGTACCATTACATCAATTAGGACACTTTGCATTTGGATTTCCTTCGCTTTGCATTATTAAATGCATACAATTACCGCTTAAATATAAATAAATGATACAGTCTACAGTGATGCAGAGTTTAACTACGTAAACTCATCAGTCCTTCTCAACCCAGGAAACGGCTGGCAGTGGGGAAGGGGCTTCAGGCCTTAGGCTCGTCAGATCTGTGCTGTGGTAGGGCAAGGGCAAGAGGGGATTCCCAAGTTCTTTAGAGAAGCTTCTACTTGTCACCTTGTTGCAGAGCAGCGATGGCCTCCCAGGGAAACTGCTGCTGAAAGATCTTTCTGTTACAGAACTGGCTTCAAGCCACGTAGAGGCAGGAATGCCTCAGTTGTACA